>RJWJ010002510.1:0-100209 GCA_004363605.1 Indri indri
CTGAATAAACCAATAATAAAATATCTCATGAGGTTTAAAATTTTATATATATATATCTATATATAACATGTGCATTATAAATAATGAATGGGGAGGAGGGAGATGTATTAAAGTGCTCTAAGGCCCTTGCATTATATATGTGGGGGGAGGGAAAAGTATCTTTTAATGTTTAATTTTGATGAGTTCATTTATGTTGAAATTTCCACAAACATAATAGAAAAAGAGTATACAATTTTCAAGGTAGTAGACAGAAAAAGGGAATAATAAATGTTCTTATCAACTTTGTCAAAGATCAAACTAACTGTAAGTATGTGGCTTTATTTCTGGGTTCCCTATTCTGTTCCACTGATCTATGTGTCTATTTTTATCCTAGTACCATGCTGTTTTGGTCACTATAGCCTTGCAATAATTTGAAGTCAGGCAATATGATACCTCCTGCTTTGTTTTTCTTTTTCTTTTTTTTTCTTTTCTTTTATCAATATTGCTTTGATCTTTTATTTGGGCTCTTTTTTTTGGTTTCATATGAACTTTAGAATTTTTTTTTCCAATTCCGCTAAAAATTATGTCAGTATTTTGATAGATATTGTATTGAACCTGTAGATTGCTTTGGGCAGTGTGGTCATTTTAACAATGTTAATTCTCCTAATTCTTAAGCATGGGACATTTTTCTATTTGTTTGTGTCATTTACAATTTCTTTCATCAGTGTTTCATACTTTTCCTTATAGAGATCTTTCACCTCATTGGTTAAATATATTCCTAGGTATTTTATTTTATTTTTTTCGGATCTATTGTAAATGGGATTTCCTTCTTGATTTGGTTCTCAGCCAGATCACTGTTGGTGTGTAGAAATGCTACTGATTTCTATATGTTGATTTTATCCTAAAACTTTACTGAATTCATTTCTCAATTTTAAAAGTTTTTTTTGGTGGAATCCTTAGGGTTTTCTAGGTATAAAATCATATCATTAACAAACAGGGATAATTTGATTCCCCCTTTTCCAATTTGGATGCCTTTTTTTCCCTCTTGCCTGATTGCTCTGGTGAGTACTTCAGTACTATGTTGAATAAAAGTGGTGAGAGTGGGCATCCTTGTGTTGTTCCAATTCTTAGGGTGAATGCTTTCAACTTATCCCCATTAAGTAGCATGTTGACTGTAGGTTTTTTGTATATGGCCTTTATTATTTTTAGGTATGTTTCTTCTGTGCCTAGTTTGTTGAGGATTTTTATCATGAAGAGATGCTAAATATCATCAATTGCTTTTTCTGCATTATTGATATGATCAAACGCTTTTTGTCCTTAATTTTGCTTATTGATGCATCACATTTATTGAGTTGCATATGTTGAATCATCCTTACATCCATGGTATAAAACCCATTTGGTCATGGTGTATTATCCTTTAATGTACTGTTGGATTCAATTTGTAAGTATTTTCTTGAAGATTTTTGCTTCTAGTTCATCAAGGATATTGGTCCGTAGTTTTTTTTTTTCATTGTGTCCTTGTCTGATTTTGGTATCAGGGTGATATTGGCCTTATAGAATGAGTTAGAGAGAATTCCCTTCTCCTTGATAGTTTGGAACAGTTTCAGGAGGATTGATGTTATGTCTTTGTATGTTTGGTAGAAGTCAGCTGTGAATCCATCTGGTGTTTGGTTTCTTTCTTTCCTTGGGAGATTTTCTATTAATGATTCAATCTTTCTACTTATTATTGGTCTGTTCAGAAATTCCATTTCTTCCAGTTCAATCTCAAGAGGTTGTACATACATTCCAGGAATTTATCCATTTCCTCTAGGTTTTCTAGCTTGTGATTGAGTGGATGTTCATAATAGTCTCTGATGATATTTTATATTTATGTGGGATCAAATATAATGTTTCTGTTTTCTTTTCTGATTTTGTTAATTTAATTCTTCTTTCTTATTTTCTTGGTTAGTCTAGCTAGTGGTTTATCAATTTGGTTTATCTTTTTGATGAACCAACTTTTCATTTCTGATCCTTTGTATTGTTTTTGTGGTGTCTACTTCATTTAGTTCCATTCTGATCTGTTTTGCTTCTTTTCTCTTGCTAATTTTTGGGTTTAAATTATTCTTGTTTTTCTAGTTCCTTGAGGTGCAATGTTAGGTTGTTAATGCTCTAAATTTCCCTATTAGCACAGCTTTTGCTGTATCTCACAGGTCTTAGTATGTTGTGTTTTCATTTTCATTCTTTTAAAAATTACCTACTTAATTTCTCCATTGGTCCAGTGATCATTCAGGAGTAGGTCGTTTAATTTTTATTATTTCTATAGTTTCTGAAGCTCCTCTTCATATAGATTTCTAGCTTTATTCCACTGTGGTCTGAGAAGATACTTGATATGATTTAGATATTTTGGGGGGAAGATACTTAAACTTGCTTTATTTAGAGCTAATTGTATATAAATACAATGTCATTATGCACAATCTTTACACAGTCCACCTATTTAATTGAGCAGTTCTAAGTAGGTAATTTGCACCTAGCCCTTCTGATTTCCTCTTTCCCCCATTATCCAGTCTGAATCCATTCCAATGACAATGAACACAGTGATCACCTCATCTGCCAGAAGTGATAATTCAGAACTATTTGCAGCGTGATAATCATGGAGAACTCTGGCCTTCCTGCTGCCACTATAATCCTTAACATCATTGATGTTGGAAGAGGAGAATGTGATTACTAAGCCACTTTTTGACGCCCTGACAGAAGAACCAATCACATTTGGTAAAAGAGATGGTGTAGGTGTCACAGAAGTTTGATTGTTGTTACAAAGATAATTGTATAGAACACTTCCCAGTTGTTTCTGGAGTTCTAACATGTATGGTAACATTAAGCATAGTAAGTCATCTGGGCTTCTACAGAGCCACTCAGACAAGGAAGGTGATGGGTATGTGTACTGCTGATTTCCTCCAGCAGAAACCTGGTAATCTCTGCTTGGTGATTAAATTCACTTTGAGTTATTCTTAATTCCTGTTCCTGAATTTCTAAATTCTGCAGCATTTGCCTTTTTTAGTCTGGTTTTTGCAGCATCCAAATCCATTCTCTTATTTTGTAATAACTTTCTTTCTTTAGAAATTATTTTGTGATCTCTTTCTATAAAGTTTCTTAAAGGAGCGAGAAAACTTAAGCCTGATGTTTGAATCAGCTTTCTGAAGTTTCAATTCATTTCTGAGTTTCTCCACATTTAATAAGGGCATCACCATAAGCTTTTCCTGGGCCAAATTTAGTCCCTGCATCAATCATATATTGTCCCAAAAGTTCTGGGTTGTTTATGTGACTTGGAATTTTCTATCCAGTTTCTCATAAACAAATTCTTCTATTCTGGCATTTGGATTTGGCTGCAATAACACTTCAGTTTGTTTCATTATTTTTTTCTGTCCATATTTTGGTATATTCAGCTTTGCTAAGGAGGTTCTTTAGGTGTGCATTTAATTCTGTCTTCTCAGCTTGGCCAAGCTTTTCTTCTGTGAACTGCTGGCGCTACCAAGTAAGGTGCCTATGTCAGCTGCCAGCTTCTTCACACTGAAGTCCATGATGTTCATCCTAGGTGGCAGCCAGGCGGAGCCACCAGCTGACCTACATGGGAGGTGGTGGCACCACGGCTGGGCTGGGGTGCCAGGGTGATTTAGATTTTTAAAAATTTGTTAAGATTTGTTTTGTGGCCTAACATGTGGTCTATCTTGCAGAATGTTCCATGTGCTGATGAAAAGAATGTATATTCTGTAGTTGTTGGGTAGACTATTTTGTAAATGTTTAAGCCTGCTTGGTTTAAAGTCCAATTTAAGTCCAATGCTTCTTTGTTGATGTTCTGTCTTGATGATCTGTCTAGTGCTGTAAGTGGAATGCAGAAGTCCCCTGTTATTATTGTAGTGATGCCTGTTTCTTTCTTTAGGTCTAGCAATATTTGTTTTGTGAATCTGGGTGCTCCAATGTTGGGGTGCATACATGTTTAGGATTGTTATATTCTCTTGCTGAATTGATCCCTTTATCATTATATAGTGACCTTTCTTTGTCTTTTTTTTTTTGACTGTTTTTTATTTGAAGTCTGTTTTATTTGGTGTAAGTATAGCTATTGCTGCTAACTTTTGATCTCCTTTTGTGTGGGATATGTTTTTCCACTCCTTTACCTTCAGTCTGTGTGTCTTTTATGAGTAAGGCGAGTTTCTTATAAGCAGCCTATAGTTAGATCATGTTTTTTTAAGTTCATTCTGCCAATCTATATCTTTTAGGGGGAGCATTTAACCTATTTACCTTCAAGGTTAGTACTGATATGTGAGGATTTGCGCCTGCCATATTGTTGGTTGTTTTCTGTTTATTTTATAGATTATTTTTTTCATTTCTTTTTCTCTGTCTTTTTTTTCTCTGTGGTTTTATGCAATTCTATTGTGGTGCCATTTTATTCCTTTCTCTTTCTCATTTGTGTGACTACTTTATAAGACCTGTGAGTTTTATATTTAGTGTGTTTTTGTGATGGTGAATATTGGCCTTTCATTTCCATGTTCATGAGTTTTTTGAATTCTTCCTATAGGGCTGGTTTAGTGGTGTCAAATTTTCTCAGCATTTGCTTGTCTGAGAAAGACTTTATTTCTCCTCCATTTATGAAGCTTATTCTGGCGGGATATAAAATTATTGAGTGACAGTTTTTTCTTTCAGAACTTTGAAAATGTCGTCTTATTCTCTTCTAGACTGTAAGGTTTCTGCTGAGAAGTCTGCTGTTAGTCTGATGGAATTTCCTTTATTGGTTACTAGATGCTTTTCTCTTGGTAATTTAAATATTCTTTCTTTCATTTTGACTTTAGACATTCTGATTAAAATATGCTGCAGTGAAGTTCTTTTTTGCAAAGTATTTACCTGGGGATCACTAGGCCTCCCATGTCTGTATGTCTAACTTTCTTGCTAGACTTAGGAAGTTTTCATCAATTATTTTCTGGAATAGGTTTTCTAAACTTTTTGCTCTCTTTTCTCCTCAGGAATACAAACAATTTGAAAGTTCAGTTGCTTTATATAGTTCCCAGATGTCTTGGAGTTTTTGTTTATTATTATTTTTTCTTTTTCTTTATTTGTATCTGACTGGATTGTTTCAAAAGACCTGGCTTCAAGTTCTGAGACTTTTTTCTTCTGCTTAGCCTAGTCTGTTATTGAAGGTTTATGTGTTTTGTATTTCCTTTAGTAAATTTTTCTCCTCCAGAATTTGTATATGTGTGTGTGTGTGTGTGTGTGTGTATGTGTGTGTGTGTGTTTGAGATGTCTATCTTTTTGGTAAATTTCTCATTCATATCTTGAATCGATTTTCTGATTTCTTTATGTTGGCTTTGAGATTTCTCTTGTAGCTCATTGAGCTTCTTTAAAAATCAAATTAATTATTTACCTGGCATTTTGAGGAATTCTTTTTGATAGGGATCTATTGCTGGACAATTGTTGTGGTCCTTTTGCGGTATCATATTTCCTTGCTTTTTCATGTTTCCTGTGTCCTTCCATTGATATCTGTGCATTTGGTATAGCAGTCAATTGTTCCAATATTTTGAAATTGCTTTCATATGGGAGAATTTTTTCCTGAAGATGTACATATGTTATTGAGTGAATAAGGCACCTGGACTTTTACTTTGGGTGTCTGTGCTAGGGTAATCTTTGTATGATTTCTTCAGCAGTACACCGGATCAGTGCTATCTGTGATGTCTATGGTGACATAGGGTACAGTTATTAGCTGCGGCTGTGGTGAAATTTTGCTGGGATCCTGGACACCAGCTAAGCCAGTCTTCAGGCCCCAATACTGATAGCATGGGCTGAGTGTGCCAGTTTTTAGGCCCCAGAGAAGCTTATGTTGACACCAGTGTTAGTGGGTAACCTTGAGAGCCAATTCTTGTGCTTCCAGATGGCCTGCTTAGAATTCAGTAGTGGGAGCAGCAGACTGTGTATGTGGGCAGGTTCTCAGGGTCCTGGGCAGCTGGTGTGATGTGGGTGGTTGCAGTAGCAGCAGTGGAGCAACCCACTGAGACTCAAGTGTTCCACGTTGGTGGTGTTGCCGGTAGCTGCAATGCACAGGGCAAGCTAGTCCCCAGTCTCACAGGTACCTGTAATAGGGTGATGGGTATTGTTTTAGGTGTGCTTAGGAGAGCTTAGTCTCCCTCATCCCTCCCTGACCAGGTTGGCAGCTGCAGTGTGCCACCTCCAACTCAGCCTGAGAGTGGGATGCAGTCCAGCATTAAACTGTCAAAATGGTGCCAACTATGGGCCTGTGATCAGAGAACACAGGGCCTTTCTCAGGTGAGCAGAGTGGGCAAGAAATGGGAAAGTGCCATTTGCTTGAGTCTCAGTCTCACAGCAGCTTGTAGTAGGGCAGTGAGTATAGCTCTAGGTGTGCATTTGAGAGCTTGGATTATCTTGTCTCTCTTCATCTGGACTGTGGCAGTAGCCATGTCAGCCTGAACTTAGCCAGAGTGTGGGGTGCAGCCCAGCATTAAATTCTCAAAATGGAATCTTGGGTCTGTGACCAGAGAGGGTGGGGCCTCTCCCAGGAAGACAATGTGGGCAAGAAACTGTGGGGAGTGCAGTCTGCTCATTTCTCAGTCTCAATGGAAGCCCACAGTAGGGTGGTAAGGACCTTCCCAGGGGTGTGTGAGAACAGTCAGTCTTCCTGTTCCCTTCTCAGAGCAGCTCAGAGGCAGGCACTGTATCTGTAGCTTCCTGGTATCTAGGTTCCCAGAATGGCACCCAGCTGAAGCTGCTCTAAGCTTGGATGCCTGCGGGATCTGAGCTTATTCACCCAACAACATATATACATGTAGATTCCCTTTCTGGAGCAATGTCTGTGCAATCTCTAGGCAGCTCCCTATATTATGTACGAGGCCAATGGGGGTAAAAGTGTTCACCTGTAGCCAAGATCGTAAACCCATTTATAGTATGGAGCCCTGGGAATTTCTCTCCTACTGTTTCCCTGTGTCCAGGAGCTTCTCCTGTCTCTCAGCCAGTCCCTGGCCAGGCAAGCTGCCTTGGACCCTCTCCTTACTTTTGGTGCTTCCTGTCACTTCTCTGGTGAATCCTAGTGTTGTCTCCTAGAAAATCTCTTTGACATGTAAGTATCTTCTTATTATTCTGGTTTTTCTTTGTGGAGGAGTCACATACTACCTGCATCTAGTTGACAGTCTTGATCCCTCTAATATTTAACATGTTGAATGTATATAATAGGTTGTTTCCTAAATTTGTTATTCCAGTTTGTTACTCAACTATGAATATGTATATATAGTCAAGTTAGCTAATTTTATTTGCTAAGTTTGTTTGTATATATATGATATATTTGAAACAGGAAGTTTACTAATATATGTACACACATGAAAATATGTATTTCTTAATTTTGCAAGTACTTTTTTTACCATGCTGTTATGCTATACTAAAATTTGTATTTGTATTATCACCATAAAGCAAGTATTTTTAATCATCACTAATTGTGATACAGAATTTACAACTGCATTCACAATAATGTCAGATCATTCTCTTGTAACATAATGATCTTCCAAAAGTTTTACTCTAATTTTCTGAGTTGAATGAAAAGAATCAAATCATTGGATTTAACTTAACTGATCTTCTCTTTAAAGTGTCTGAAAACACTATTGTAAAAACTAGCATCATTTAATAGTTTGGAAAGTCCTGTTGCTGCTAATGGAGCCAACACATTTATAGCTATTGCTTCACTTTTTGTATGTGCACAAGAAAGCCTGGAATCAAAATGAGTGAAATTAATTAGAAGAACAGTCATTTACTTTAAATGAAAAGATTTGCTTCATAGAGTCTTGTGTAAATGCACTTTCTGCAGCTGCATGTGTTGAATTGGTATCTTCTGCCTCAGTCTTCTTAGCTACTTTTGAAATTGATGCTGCTAATTCTTCAGCAGATTTTTGCCTTTTTATGTGTTCAGCAATATCACTACATCATACTGGATAGTAAATGTTGAAAACATTTCTTGCAAGTTACACAATCATCATTAACTTTCTCAGAGATAGATATGCAGTAATTACTTTTTCATTAAGCATACAGTTCCATTCTTCTGAACAAATTGCTGCCCATAGGGTTTATTCTAAATTGAAGCAATGAAAAATAATAAAATGGATAGATACACATTTATAATTTACACTGAAAATAATGACAAAACCACCATAGAAAGTATGTTCAGACTACTCACTTTGTGCTCTACAGTAGGACTTTTCATCATCTATTTACACACACATTTCTGTAGTCCTAACATAGAATTTCCCAGTTTTCCACTGACTCTGCTTATTGGCATCCTGTGGCTTCATGCTTATCATAGGCTTAGGACATGGGCCAATTAGCTTCTGGACCAGATAGTGTCAAGGGCAGCAGCCTTCTTGTTTGACTGCAGTTGTTTTACCAGAGAGTTCCTGCAAGCTTTCCTGGAAAGTGTTAGTTCTGTTGTGTATGAGAAGGAATTGGAAAGAGAGAATTGGAAAAAGAGAAAGGGATTAATGGTTAGCTGCCTTTCCGTTATAATCATGTGTTAAAGATTATGGCACTTATGTCTCACACATAAGATGAGACCATGACAGATGCTGGAAGTGCACAATACACTATGGAGGTCTTCCAAACTCATTAAACACCATGTGCTGTCAGTGTTTATTAGATATTTTAAAAATATCAAAGTCAGGAAATTCCATTTCATTTTTTGTCCATCTTCTTTTTCAAGACTGATCAAAGAAAACAAAGTGTGAATAACAATAACGAGGAATCAAAACCAGGATATTACTGCATATACTGTAGTATCAAAAAAGATGATAATAAGATATTATGAATACCCCATGACAAAAATTTGAAAATTTGAATAGAATGAATATGTTCCTAGAAAAGTACAGTTCCTTATGGACATAAGAAATAGGAAATATGAATGGCCATATAACTACTAACAAAATTGGAACGATAATTTAAAAACTTTCCATAGAGAAAATATCATGCCTAGCTGGCTTAATCATTGAGGTCTACTAAACTTTTGGGATACAAATAATGCCAGTCTTCCACAAAATTCCAGAGAATTGAAAGATTAGTCTCCCCAATTCATTTAATGAGGCTATAATGACTTTAATAACAAATCTCAAGAAATATGTAATGAGAAAATTAAAGTATATGTAAGTATCTCCTGTCAACATAAATGAAAATATTCTAAACAAAATATTAGTAAATTTAATACAGTAGTACATAAAAAGGATAATATTTTATAATCAAGTTGAGTTTATTCCAGGAACATGCGATTGATATAAAAATTAATGAAATTTATTGCATTTACAGAGTAAATACGGGGGAAATATCCTACCTTAATTTTAATAGATGAACAGAGATATTTGTCAAAATTCAATATCTTCATTAAATTAAAAACACTCAGCAAAGTAGGAATAGAATGGAACTTACTTTATTTGATAAAAAGCATTTAATAAATATAACACATCATGTTTAATGTTTAATTATTTTTAATGCTGAACCTTTGTAGGATTTTCCTGTGAATTTGGGAGCAAGACAAAATTGTTCATTACCACTACCTCCATGAAACCTGGAGGTCTTATTCAATATGATAAGGATAAAACAAATAAATAAACACCAAAACAATAATAACAAAACAAAGCTTATATGAATTTGAAATTAAAAAAATAAAATTTATTATTTTTATATGATATACTGTATGCAGGAAATTTAAGACAATCTACAGATAAATAATTTTAATTCTAATTCTAAAAAACCAATACACAAAAGTCATTATTTGTATAGACTAGCAACAAGCAGGAACTGGAGTTTAAATGACACTGTGTACAATGGAATGAAAATTTCAAATACCTAGAAATGAGTGTACAGAGAAAATATAAAATTTAATTAAATTAAAATTTAAAAGACAAAGTAAATGGAGAGATATACAATGGCCATAGAGTCTAAGACCTAAATTTTCCAAAATATTACTTTTCCCTAAATTGACCTCTAGATTTAATTTCATTTTAATAAAAATTCAGTAAAAAAATAAACCCTGTCAATCCAATAGAAATAGGGGGAAAAGATTTTCAAATGAGGAAATCCAAATGACCAATGTATTATGCATTTGAAATGCTGTTCCAACTCATTGAGAATCAGGAAAAGCATATCAAAATCTTGATGAAAAATCACTGGATCCCCACTAGATTGAAGAAAATTTAAAAGTCTTACAATACCAAAGGAAGAATGAGGAATGATAAAAGCTTTCAAAAACTAGTGGAATTGTACACTGGCACAAACACCGTGGAAAAGATTTTGGCTTTATTTAGTAAAGTGCCAATGTGCCCAATGAGAAATTCCTCTCTCAGAGATATGCCTTATTATTGAAATGTACACTTACGTGCACTTCGGTACACTTGACAAGAATATGCAGTGTTGCTCATAATGGCCCCGAACGGAATCCTGCCCAAACATCCGTCGACAGTAAAATGAATAGGCAAATTGTTTATTCATGTAATAGAACACATTCAGCAATGAAAATGAACAAAATACAGCTATAGGCAGCGGGTATAAACTGTAAAAACATTATGTTCCACATAAGAAACAAGACACAACAAAGTAAACCACATTGATTAGGGTTTCCTGCTTCTACCACAAACATAGAGCAAAGCAAGGATGGATTATAATAGTCAGGACTGGGGTTACCCCGTGGAGAGGGAGGAGTTTGAGATCAGGGAGGGACGGAGGAGGGGCATTCCCTGATGCTAAGGAAGCCCGATATTTTGACCTTGGCAGGTTTTATGCATGGATCCTCCTCACTAATACCTGTTAAACTGTGCAGTTTGTTTCAATTTGTTAAACTGTACAGAATATATTTTAATAATTTTCTGCATGTTATATTTCACAATTTCACAAAATGTTTAAGTGTATGCAGGATATAGGAAATACAAAAAAGGGAGGTGCCAGTTCTATGAGGGGGCAGATAGGAAAGGCTCCTGAGAAAAGCTTTCTCTTGAGCTGATATTTGGAAGTGGCTCGAGGATCAGGAGCGTCACCTCAGTCTTTAATCTCGCACTCAGATACTAACTTGTTTATTAGAATATTCAGACTGGAGAGATCATTTCGACTTGGTTATACATACGAGTGCAGGTGGGGCTGGAAAGCTGTGAGTGATGAACACACTGGCTAAAAACATCGAACCATTTGAGGGCCCATAAGCAACTGATATAGTGAAGCGCACATCTGGGCAATATGGTTTAGTTGCCTGATATCTCTGCTTCATTCATTCTGTTATTATCCATTCATTCAAAATATAATTTCTCAGCATCCACAATTTCTGAGCACCCACTAAGTGCCTTGCACTTGTCAAGGTTCTGGGGACACACTGGTGTACGAGACTAACGTGGTTTCTTTAACTGAGTCACACAGGATGATTGTAGGCATCTCGTTACTTTGCAGAGTAGGTTCAGTGTTTTGGGATTCTGGTATCACTGCAGACATTTATTTCTTGATCTCTTCTAAAATAGGCCAAATCAAATGCATTTGCTGATGTAACATCTATTAGATTATATGGGTTTTCCTCAGGCTGGCTCATGCCACTTGGAGCTTCACCTTTCCCAAATTTTCATTTATACAGAGCGGCTCAACTTAGCTTGGCCATGTTGAGTTCTTATTTTCTTCCTAAACCAACGGAAGTTTTAGGAGGGAAATAAAACCGTATTTACCTAGGTAAGTACTTAGATGTCTCTACCACTTCAGATTCATTCAGATTTTAACTTTGTCTTCAGCAGAGCTCATTTGAGCCACAGTACAGAGAAAAAGAGATGTCTGTAATGATTTTCTTTATAAAAGACAATTTCAAAAAATAGTGAAATGTAAAAGGAAACTAAATTCTAAGAATATCTCTGAAATGACTGCTATTTCAAACTATAGACTTTGGGTTGCTTTTTACTTTAAAAGTTGAAAAGCATTTGAATTATTTGTTTCCCTAGGAAATTTTTTTCTTTTCTGAGACAAGGTCTTGCTCTGTCACCCAGGTTATAGTGCAGTGGCATCGTCATAGCTCATTGCAACCTCAAACTCCTGGGCTCAAGCACTGCTCCTGCCTCAGCCTCCCAAGTAGCTGGGACAACAGGTGTGTGCCGCCATGGCTGGCTAATTTTTCTACTTTTTTTAGAGATGGGGGTATTGCTATGTTGCCCAGGGTAGTCTGGAACTCCTGGCCTCAAGTAATCCTTCCATTTTGGCCTCCCAAAGTGCTAGGATTACAGGTGTAAACCACCGAGCCTGGCTTTCCCCAGGAAATTTTACCTTCCAATAGTATAAAACTTGCTGTATGGTGAATTTCATTGGATAGACCTGAAGGAGACCATAGGCTGAATTTCTTGAACAGAAATTATTTTTGCACATTTGGTTTACTCTTTTTCTCTCTCTCTCTATATATAGTGAAATGCATGATGTTTCTTTATTTTGTATTTTAATGATGTATATTAGTTCTTTCTTTTTGATTTTGGTAATTTTTGCTTTTTCCTGCTTAAAAAAAGTGACGTGACTCTTAATTTCTTATCCCATGGAACCTTCCAGCTTTTGATTGACAAGACAACTAATCCTTTCAGAGTTTCATGAGACGTTTTTCTCTGAGTGTTTACAAATGCTCTTATACGGCCATATAAATTAACTACAAATGGCAATTTCTGAATAATTTGTCCTATTATGGCTGTTTTCTCTTAGTATTCTATTAAATAAAAGATCCTTTTCCAAAACTGCTTCTGAGAGATTATAAACATACTAGCTAATTCAACAAATATTTACTAAGAGCCTTACTATGTTCCAGATACTATATTAGTTTCATAGGAAAAAAACAAACCAGTAAGATGCAACACCTGCCCCCAGAACCTCATGATTAGTTGAGGATTGAGAAACTTAAATTGTCAATGACGGTACAGTGATAAATGAGATGATAGAGGTTAGAATAGAATGCTAGGTAAGAGAATAGAAAGGGTAATTAGCTGATCTAGGAAGCAAAAATGAAGGAGTTTCTAGGTGAAAATGACCTGAGCTGAGATTTGAAGAAGGTGAAAGGGCAAGCCCCTAAGGTAAAGTTGATAGGACGGACGGTAACCCAGGCAGAAGGAGCAAGCGCGGAGAGGGTGAGAGGGTGGTGAAGCCAGAGCTGCAAGTAGTTCAGTGTGGCTGACGAGTAGGCTGGGAAGAAGAAGCAGAGAATGAGACTAAAAGAGTGGGTGGAATCCAGGTAACCCAGGTAGTTAAAGCTCCTGTATATCATTTTAAGGATATTAACCTTATCCTGAAAGTAATGGGGAGCCATTGAAAATTTTTAAGTAGAGATGTGAGAAAAGATTTGTATTTCAGCCTGACCTCTCTAGTGGTAATTTGGAGAACAGATCATAGGGTTGAAGCTTGGTGTTTTGGTGATGAGGCCAATTGTCCAGAGGCAGAACTTAAAGCACTGAATGGAAGAAATTAAATAACTTAGGACTAAAGAGTTAATTTTGTCCCAAATGTCTAAGTAATTTAGATTTTCCTTTGAAAAATTTTCACATTATTGTCACTTTAATTTGTCTGGCATGCCATAGACCTATATAAAGGTAGTAGATAATTTAATAGAGTTTATATGAATAAAATAACCTTTATTCTTTCTTTGAATAGTGTATGACATTTCAAAGAAAAAATCTATAATGCTTTATCAATTATGTGAGACATAATAAAAAATATAATGCCAAGAGAGGCTTTACTTAAATCATTGTTAATAAGCAAAGGTGAGCTCTTGTGACAGCTCGAACTTTATTTCAACAGCTGATAATATTTGGTAGCCAGTGGTTTGTTCAATATTTCTCCAAGAGATGGGATAATGACAATTTTGTAGATTATGGCAAGCATCCAGTCAGTCTTTCATCTGGACAATACCATCATTTGATAATGTCACTGGTTTAGTTAGGATTGTTGTAGAGAGAGTGAGAAATTAAATGAGTTTTCAGAACATTGTATCCATTAAAAAGGGGAACTTGGAAAAAGATTTGAGGAGAAGATTTCATGCGTTTTCTCAGCCTTAAATATATCGGTATATTGAAATTGGGAAAGTCAAAAGAAAATTGAGAATAGACATCAAATGACTTCTTTTCCCTAACTGAGAGCCATTAACAAAAAACGTCGTGGAGGTATCTCAGGTTAAAAAACCTAAAAGTGTGTTTGTTTTGATATGTGTATCTTAATATGACATTTTCCATTATAAAACACAAAATATCAGCATTATCTGTGAAGGTCTAGAGACCAAGAATCTATGTATAAGCCTCATGATGTCCAGCTCATCTAGTTAAATCTGCAAAGAACCAAATGTGTGATGTCTTATTTTGAATGAACACTTGACATTGCTATCAGATAAAATTACAAGCTACAACTCTACAGAAAGTCACATTGTAATGAAGCTATTCTAATTGAACACTTTATCTTTTTTAATAGTTACCCTTGCCTTTGGTTTATTAGTAAACATTTTCTAATAAAGTACTCTGTTGCATAGGAAAGTTTGAGCAAAAGAGAAATCGTTTGGGGAAATGAGTAGGCAATGAACAGAAGCTGAAATACAACGTTGTTCCTTAGCAGCCAGGCAATTATGTTCTTCCACAGAATAGGTGCTCAGTATTAATTTTGGGCATGTAGAGGACATCTCTGGTGATTCAGAAGAGATAGAGCGGCAGGTCTTGTTGCTTTCTACTTCCCATATAACTATTGCATTGAAAATAAAAAAACACTGCATATGTATTTAAAGAATAAGATGATTTTATTTCCACTACTAGTCATAAGGTGATGACTAAATGGGCTGACATCATTCTGGATCCTACGGTTTCTGGCCCTAGGGAGACTATCCTAAGGTCAGTTCTGCCACATTCTGCCTGATTGGCATTCTGAGAAAACAGAGAGCCTAGGTCTTGATTATAGTGATTTGCTCTCTGAATTTACTCATCCAAAACAATACTTGGCTCCTAAGACAGTGGTCTCTACTTTCATCCAAAAGTTCAAGTGACCTTCTCTCAAACAAAAATCAAAATATGCATTTTGAAAAGTAAGAACATTCTTAATATTAGAGGCTGGGGTTGAGCAATATATTAGTTATTATTGCCATAACAAATTATCCCAAAACTTGGTGGATTAAAACAAGAAACATTTGTTGTCTCTCAGTTTCTGTGGGGTAGGAATCTGGGTGTGATTTACTGGTGTGGGACTCTCTATAGGGCAGCCCACAATATGGCCACTGGCTGTCTTCAGGGTAGGCTAGGGAATGAGGGAGGGCGGCTCAAGATGGATGTAACCTAATCTCAGGAGTGACATCCAATTACTTTTGCTGTTTCCATTTATTAGAAAAGGGCCACCAGGTCCAACCCACAGTCAAGGAGAGACATTAATATAAGAGCTTGAATACTAGGAGGCAGGGGTTATTGGGGCCATCTTAGAGGCTGCCTGCTGCAAACTGGAAAACCTAGGAAATATAAGTTCTCCTTTAAATCCTGTCTCTTTTAGTCAAATTACAGAAACCAAAATTCTTGATATTCTTCCTTGGGATCCCTGTCCTGACATTCCCAATTTCTTTAGTTTTCAGGGATTCCCCCACCCCCACCCCCACCCCCGGAATTGTTATTGAGTATCTTCTCCTTAAAGCCATTAGCCTAAAATTAGGCTGGTGGTGTGATCTCAGAGACGAGCATACTAGCCACAGCCTGTGTTCCTTTGACATAGCAAATTCTATTTAGAAAAATTCTAGTATCACCTTAGAATATTTTCACATTCATTATCCATATTAAATGCAAAGGGGTGGAATGTGGTTTTGACACCAGTCCAGAGAATTTGGAATATTTAACCTCGGGCTTGTGTGACTTTTAGGCAAAACTCATTCTCCTTCAGCCACATTACTGCTGTTCTTGAAAGCTGCTTTATGGGAGGATGGCACATGAAGAGGAAAAATGTCTTGGAATTGCTGCCACCAGGCTGTTCGATCTTTCTGATAAATATCAGACTGCAGTAACTTGTGAACATTTCCCTCATCAGGTTTCAGTTATCAATTGCTTAGTCTTGCTGCTTTCTTTTGAGAAAGGGCTGTGCATAAAATCCATTTTGTAAATAAAAATATGTCTGCTGCATCTGCTTTCAGAATAAATGCTCAATTTCAGAGCTGCAATTTTGCAATGCATTTTAAATGTTTCTACTCTGTTATGAATATAGCAAGGTCAACAAGTTTAATTAGTTCAGCATTTATCAAGTGCCAAGCACTGCCAAGGATGGTGCCAGGGCCTGGGAGTGTGAAGATGAGTTATATGCACTCCTGCCCTTGTGGAGTTCTCAGTCTGTTGGGAGGACAATTGGATAAACCAATAATAACAGTATAATGTGATAAGTGATGTAATAGAGCTGTATATAGAGTGTGACGTACTGACAAGGGTGCGACTAACTCTGCCTGGGGGTTTGTGTTCTAGAGCATTTCTTAGCCCATAATCCTCAGGATGTGTGACGTGTTAAGGAGGAGAAGCACACATGCTCATAGGTTGTGTAATTTGTTTTCAGCTTTTCTATTGCCCACGGGAAAGAAGAATTATGTCTTCACTAAATTTTCATGTTTTTCATAATTACTGAAGTTTTATCTTTAGAAAGTGGAAAATAGCTTAACTTTACTATGATAATTCTGTCTTTGCAAGCAACTTCAAGTGTCAAATATCCAATTGACTTTCCTAATAAACTATTAACCAGGAAGTCTTTTCAGCAGGAGATACTTTATTTACATCCCTAAAGGTGGTCCTAAAAAAAGAGTAGAAGGTATCTATGAGGAATGTTTTGTGCCTAGCACCATGTACAGTTGATATCAAGTTTCTCACAATTTAATACATTCATTTATGCCTGTAGAGTTTGTTTTGACTTTCATGAAAAATACCAGCCATGCTGATATATTAGTTTTCCAGGGTTTCCATGACATAGTATCACAAACTGAGTGGCTTAAAACAACAGGAATTTATTCTCTCCCTGTTATGGAGTCTTGAAGTCCAAAATCAAGGCATCTGCAGGGCCATGCTTCCTCTGCATGTTCTAGGGGAGAATCCTTCCTTGTTCCTCAGGTCTGGTGCCCCAGGTACTGGCTCATGATACCATAATCCAATCTCTGCCTCTGTCTTCACATGGCGTTTCTCCTACATCTCTCTGTATCTCCTTTTCTAAAGATACCAATCATCGGATTTAGGACTCACCTTAAATCCATGATGATTTCATCTTGAGGTCATTAACTAATTATATCTGCAAAGACCCTATTTCCCAATAAGGTCATGTTCTAGTTTCTAAATAGATATGAATTTTTAGAGGACACTATTCAATTCACTATAGTTAGATTTACAGAAATAAGAAAAGGTATGTTTATAGCTCTGGGATAAAAGCTTTATCCTTCTTCACATTTTTAAAGTGTATTTCTTCATATTATTTTATACCTGATGGTAGAAAGAAAGAAAAAAAAGAAAAAAAAAACAGACTTCTAAGAGCAGTTAGGCAAGATTGGATAAGGCAAGCAGATTTAACATCTTGAATATTTAAGATTTGACATTCTTGGTCTGGATCTCAGCCCTGCTGGGAGGATACTCGTCCTTAGGGGCGCTAGCTCAGTCTAGAGTAGCAGCTACTCCTCTTATCTGCTTTTTCTGTATTCCTTATAACTTCCTTTGCTTCTTACTAGCCAATCTCCTGTTGAAGTTAACAACACTTATACATTCCCTGTTCAAATTCCTGTCTGTTAATTAGACCCCGACTGATATAAACAGCACCAATTTTGCACATCTTTGAACAACATCCACATCTCTATTTATCTGAATCTTCATAAAAGGCTATATGTTCTAGTCCAAGCAGGTTGTGGTATTTACCCATATTTTTCTTACTTCTGGAAAGCAGTAAAAGCAACATCATATAAGGTTCTTTTCCTTTTTTTTTCATATAAGCTTTTTGAAGGCTCCCAGCACAATGAGTTTCTTGAAGCAGATCTTTATAAATAGAAAGCAATAAGTTAATACTATTTTTCAAATCTTTTTTTTGTGGTTGATAGCAGGGTGATAGAAATTTTATTTATTAATTCTACTAGCCATTCATGCACTCATTCATGTCTTTCCTGTTACAAAGTGAGTTGTTACTAAAATATATCGGGGATTACGACTTATGGGCTTTCATCCTTAACATGTTTGTACCCTTTTGCTTTAGGAATTTTAGCAGCAAAGTATCAAGTTTTGTATTTCATATGCTTGATGACATTTATTTGGACCTTAAAGTCTTGAAAGGCCTTAAGAGATCTCTGAGTTTAACTCATTTTGTTCACAGACTTGTGAACAAAATACATTCTTTTGCTTGAAAATTACTGTATAGTTGATGTTTGAATAGACCGACAAATAATACATAAGGAGATGTATTAGAAATCTTAGTGTGTGTATGTATATATGCGTGTGTGTGTGTATTGAGTGGGAAGCTGGAAAAGAGAAATATTTCCTTCCCTTGTTACTTTAATGACAAAAAATAGTCCAGGTTAAAAATTAGCAAACTTAGCATAATTGTCTTTATTAAGAAATGGAATGATATCAATACTTTTATGAGGGTGAAGGCAGTTACATATTATCAAATTTATAGTTAGCTGGTATTTGTTCAATACCAGGCCTGACATAATTGAAAAGTGTTTTTCCCCCTACCTTTTAAAGAGCTATATATCAACTTCAGAAAGTCTAGAAAGTCTAAGGAATGCTTACATGGGATTTCCAAGGTCAACACATCAACACAGAATTCAAGGACACTTAACCTTGCTTTGTTAGGTCTGAACAGAGAAAGGTGGTGATGTTACCCAGCATGTTTGCTAGATGGCACTAGAGTTCGTATCTCTTATCTAGACTTCTCTCCACATGTCTCTCAAAGTATTTGGAAAGTAGTCCTTTATTTTTAAAGAGTTATTATTGTTGGATTAAAAAACTTACTACTTTAAAAATGTTATTTGTTAAGTGTCTACAGAATTTTATTCTTCTGAGATAATTTAAGACCATTTTCCTCTAGCCTTTACACGAAAAGATCTGACAACACAAAATAGAAGCGTTTTCTTTGAATATTCATGTTTAGAGAGTAGAAGACTAAACATGTCCAGAAGGAGCTTCAACGGAAAAAAAAATTCTTGGTGAAAATTGAGCTTTATATATGTGTCCATACTTGAAAATTGAGTAGTGCTTATTTTAGTTTAGAAAATATCTTCTCCTGAATTACTTCAATGTTTTATTGAAGGGCCATTGTGATCTGCATACACATATGAACAAGAAAACAGTGTCTATGGACTAGGAGAGAGATATGACATGAAGAAAAATCAAGTCACTTATAAGGTTTAGTTTTACATAGTCATAAATAAGGAAATGTCACTTTTGAAAGAGGTTAATTTTATATTTATTTGTTTATTCATTTGTTTCAGCTAAAAATCATATTGCAAATGATACACATATGTATATATTAAAAAAAATCCCCTTGTCCATATCTTCTGCTTTCTCTCATCTAGAATGACTTTGTAGAGGTAACTGCTGTTAAATTTGATATCTATTCTTCAATAAATTTTTCTAATCATAAAACATAAATGTGTGTTTTTATATTTGTAATTATCTCTCTATACTTGTATATTTCATCTTCTGTTTATAAATATAATTGTAACCATTATATACCCAGCTGTCCCATGATCAAATCACATTAATAAGAAAAGTAGTTTAGAATATAAGAATATAGCAAACAAAAAACCTCATAAAAATCACTACAGGCCAGATAGCCAGAAATCTAAAACCTGATATCTCACCACAGCTGAAAATGGAGATTCCTTTCCCCAAAGAGACTACACTCGAGGCTCTTCATAAGAGCTACACTTGGCTCTAGAATTTTCATAGGATTATAGCTTGGAAAAAAGCTAGCCAACAGCTGTTCATATTCAGAGGTTGTTTCACTTTTTCAGGCCTTACAAGAAAGATGTGCCACTTAGACAATCGTAAACCTTTTTGCTTTAGACTTACCTGATGATCACTGTATGACAAATTTGATTGCCTGGCACAGGACCATTCTTGATGAGTGGTATTAAAATGTTGCCATTTTATGTGACAATGCTATAAGGTATTGCAGTCAAAAATAGATCATTGGTTGTTTTCTAATGACTGCCATTGGATTTGTACCACGAAAACTTACAGACTATAGCTGCAAATTTTTTAGAGATATCTTATTTTAGTAGTCTTATAACTGCCTTCAGAATAGTCCATGATATAACACAGGGTCCATATTGGCCCATCAGTAATTCTTCTCAGAAGAAAACAAGTATTTAGATAAATTTAACTTAAGATTGAGAAAAACTGGGTCTCAATTTGCATCCAAACTGTTAACGATTGAAAGAGAATTTTGGGCAGCTTTCCTCTACCCGAAAGATTCTTCAATTTATACCTTACAAAAGCTCCCCAAGTATAGATAATCCAACATTCACTGGCTCAAAGCATAGGAGGAGAGTTAGACAATATAATTGAGGATATAGGACTTATGGGAGAGGTTTCTGAAATTTAGCGGGTGGTGTTACAAAATGCTTAGGATACTGATATCTGGAGGTAGAATGCATGTTGTCTTTAGAGAAGAATGTCGTGCTTACATCACTACAGACCTCTCCAGAATCTTTTATCTTACTAAAAGTATCCAGGAAACAAGTAAAGAAATGATGAAATTAGGTAACTTGTCTTATACCCCCAAATCTGGTATTTTAAGCTCTTTGGTTTTGGGATGCACTCTTTTCTCTTGGTTTAATTTGGGCAGTCTTGATTCCTATATTATGAAGGGACTACAAGCTTTGATTACTATTCTTCAGTTAGTATTTGTCTAGACCAAACATGTGGTCTTCGGAGCCTTAAATGCTGTGGAGAAGTCACTGTCCCACCAAATGATCCAATAAATGAATTTCCCACCAAAAGAACAGGAAAATTTGACACTTATTGGTATTGGAATGACACCATTGGAAGGCCTGCACACAACTAAAACATGCCATCTAGCAGCAAGGAACTGGATTAACCATATGTACAGATGATGATTGTCTATCCTCATCACAGGAGGAAGAATGACCTCAAGGGGGATCGTATTAGTTTTCCACTGCTACATAATATTATTACTACTAATTTATAGGATTAAAATAACACACATTTATTATCTCACAGTTTCTGTGGATAAGAAATCCAGGGATGGCTTAGCTGGTTCCTCTGCTTCAAGGGCTCACAACATTGTAACCAAACTTTTGGCTGGGGCTACAGTTTCATCTGAAGCTCAGCTATAGAAGGATATGCTTCAAAGCACACATGATTATTGGCAGCGTTCAGTTCCCTGTGGGTAGCTGCACTAGGATCTCAGTTTCTTGCTGGCTATCAGCTGGAGACCACAGTGCCTTTTGTCACAGGGCCTTCTCAACATACCTGGTTTCTTCCTTAAAGCTAACGAGATAAAATCTAGAAGGAGGGACATTTTAATTCTATCTCATCATCTTTGCAGTATTTAATTTGTTAGGAGCAAGTCATGGGTCATGCCCACACTCAAGGGCAGGGGATTGCAAAGGGCATGAATATCAGAGGGAGGGGACATGGGGGACACCTTATAGTTTGCTGACCCAAGGGCCTGAGAATTGAAACCCACCAATAATTTCCTGTCCCTGTGTTAGTTATATTGTGGCTGAAAATACTTCTTGCCCATGTGTTAAACCATAATGGGATTAGAAATAATTTTCTGTCCCTATCAATTAAAAGAAATGATAAATAGGTGAGAACCTAAAATAAGACTTCATTTTTAAACTATTTGATATTTGGGAGAATAAAGGTATGTTCAATGTGATAGGAAACTTATTAAACCTGAAATGGTTTACCCAATCTAGGAGCAGCTGAAGATTTATACAAGTGTATTAGTTATGTATTGCCATGTAATAAATTAACCTCATTTAGTAGCTTAAAGCAGTAAACATTTATTATCTCACACAGTTTCTGAAAGTCAACAATCAGAGAGCCTCACAGCTAGTGGCTTCTGACTTAATGACTCTCAAGATGTCAGCTGGGGCTGTAGTCATTTGAAGGGATTGGAGAATCCACTTCCAAGCTCACTGACATGGGTTATTGTTAGGAGACTTTAGTTCTTCACTGTGTGGGCCTCTTTCTCTAGGGTAGCTCAAACAACGTGGCAGATGGCGTCTGCCAGAAGGAGTGATATGAGAGAGAGAGAAAAAGAGAGAGAGGCAGAGAGAGACAGAGACTGACTCAGTTATAAAAATACTAGAATCTTTTTATAACTAATCTGGGAAGTAATATATCATTACATCACCTGTATTCTATTCATTAGACACATGTTACTAAATCTAACCCATATTCAAAGGCAAGGAAATTAAGCTCCACTTCTTGAAGTGAGGAGTATCAAAGAATTTGTAAACATATTTGTAAAATCACCACAAGTATTATTGGTGTCCTGAGATTTTCTGTTGTTTTGTTCATGATTTTCTTGGCCATGAATGGATTAAATTTTGGCACCCAAAATTGTTGTCATCTCCTAGGAAAGATACAAAGAAAAAGTTAAAATACTAAGTATTTTTAGCTTTGGACTTCTTCTATATTTCCTACAACTTAGGCCTTGTTTATGGGTCATAAAACAGAATGGAGGTTTGATAATTCTCCAGCTAATTGATCACTGTAGTCACATTAATTTTAATAGGTTTTTATGTAAGATATTTATCATCTTATATGATATTGGACAAGCTATCTTGTTTTAATTTTTAGCTACTATTTCTTCATTAGGAACATTTTTTATTCCTTATTAGAATAATGTTTTTTAAAGAAAGAAATACTAAGGATACATAAAAAAATGCTGTTTACAAAGGACTTTTAGTTTTCTAAGCATTTTCATATAAATTATCTCAAGACAAACATCCTGGAGGTCTGAGATCCAATGAATGAAAAGGACAAAGCTTCCTTTTTTAGAATCCCTGTGCCAGTTTAGCTGAAAAATTCAGAGTTCAACTGTAAATCACCTCAGTGTATTTGGCAGGGTATTCCACAGAAACACAACTAATAGAATGTGTGTATGTCTGTTTATATAACATGAAATAATATATTAATGATTATTAGTGATATATCATTAATAAACATATACCTTTATATGATATTATATATATTTATTATAAGGAATTGGTTCACGTGATGATGGAGGCTAAGAAGCTGAGACCAAGGGGAGCTGCTGAGGTAAGTTTCAGTCTGAGTCCAAGTCTGAAGACAAGAGAAGACTGATGTCCCAGCTTGAAGAAAGTCTGGCAGAGAGAAAAAATTCTTTCTTACTCAGGCTTTTAATCTATTTTGGCCTTTAATGGATTGAATGAAGTCCACACGCATTGGGATGGCCAATCTGCTTTTCTCAGTGTACCATGTCAAATGTTAATCTCTTCCAGAAACACCTCACAGACATACCCAGAATGTTTGTCAAATGTCTGGGCAGCTTATGGCCCAGTTAAGTTGTCACATAAAATTAACCATCACACCTAGCCACCAGCTCTTTCATTCTAGTACTTGCTTATCCTCAAATCTCAAGAGAAATAATACTGGGCAAGATGAACCACTATAATTTATAGAAAAGACAAACTCACCAGCAGTCAACAACAGAAACACCTAGTATGGGTTTATGAAGAACAACATCACCTTTCAAAGTCCTGCTTTGGTCTAGTCCAGCTCTTGTTCATTGTGAGTAGACAATATATCAACCAAGCCAGCTGACACTTGGTTGAAATAACTTAGAGTTATGGACAGTATTCCCAGCTGCCTTTCATTGAAATGTGGGTATTAAGTGGTATTCAAAATATCTGTAGAATAGTTGGGATCTAGAGCAGTAATTATGTACAAGTGCTCCATAATTATTTGCCATACAATGAAGCTAGATGATTTTGTTTTCTACTATTGCTCATTATTGCTTATTATTATCTTATATAAATGTTATCTTATATAGCATGAGTTTGGGGTGTAATAGTTTAATATTAGGTAGGTCCCACATTTCTTGTAGTTCAATATCTCCATACAAAAATGCCATAGTCTTCTGTTAATTGGGATAGCATGACTCCAGTATGCCATAAAGGACCCTAGGGACTCATCCCTCTCTCTCTTCTCACTGATTTTCACCTGGTCATTAGAGGTATGGGTTACTGGTTTGTGTGAATGAGAATAAAATCTTAAGCCCCCCAGCAGACTAAATGGACCCCCTCTTGGCCAAGGAGACCTTGGAAGTATCCTAAAGCTGAGTTGCTGGCCATGAGAAGGGAGGTCAGACATGCCTTGCCATGCCCCCTTCCCTTCTCGGAGATATCTTTTGTAACTCATTAATAGGCCTAAGGTTATACAGGGCAGGGCTTGAATCACACCTGCAGGTCCTCAATTTACCCAACAGTCCTCATAAGTCTGAGTATGTGTCCGGTGATTGCTTCTGATTAGCAGACTTCATTATCTTAACTTAAAACATTCCAAGCATTTAAATAAAGTTTCATGTCTTTAAACAATTAAGAAGCAAAGAATCTTTAAACTCACCTATAAGCTATAATCCTCCACTTCAAGATATCCTGCATTTTCTGGCCAAACCAACATAGGCCTTCCATGTATTGATTTATGACTTGACATATAATTCCCGTCTCTCTGAAATGTATAAAACCAACTGTAACCCAACAATGGCGAGTCTACTTGCTCAGGGCTGCTTGGGCATGGCTCCGGGCCGTGGTCACTCATACTTGGCTCAGAATAAACCTCTTTAAATTATTTTATATAGAGTTTGGGTTCTTTTCCATTGACAAGAAGACACTGAAAGAATTTTGGACAAACAAAAGTAACTGCTCTAGCCTGCCAGTCAACTCTTTGTGTTCTTGATGTACATAAGGCTTCCTTATTTTCCTTTGCTCAAATGTACTCAGACTTCAAGTGCCTAAACGTAATGTGGAGAGTTAAAATACAGAAGTGCCTTAATTCCCAAAGTGCCTTGCATCTGTCAGTTTAAGAGGAAGCCGCAACATTGCTTTAATGCTTCGTGTGTGTGTGTTTGTGTGTGTGCCCACACACATTTTATTAAACATATGCTCCCAGACACATCCCACTTGGCAAGATCACGAGTGCATGATAGCTACAAGCTGTAAAGAAAAAAATAAAAGAGAACTTCACTAGTTTTTTTAAAGATAAATAAGACCTTCTAAGCCGCTTCAAGAATTCATTTACACATTTTTTGGTGTGTATGCTAGATTTTCTTCTGTCTCTGACTCTCTATTTACTCACTTCTGCACAAAGATGAATATTGCAATTGTACTTGATGCAAACATTGGAAATCTGTGTTTACATTTGCTTTTCCAACAGAATATGCTAATAGTGTTTAATCAGCAGTGAATTTGCTTTATATCAATGTTTTGTGCAGCATACAGCCTCAGTGATAATGTTATGATAACCAAATTTTCCCCCACATCAAAATTTGGAGACAATCCCAGTTTTTGGAACAGCCTTTTGATTTCAATCCTTTAATCTTCCTCAGGATTATTTCTGTGTTTTCAGGAAGCACTAAATATTCCCTTTGTTTCATAAGGGGTTAGGAGAAGAGGCTTAACAGATTTACTCTTGCAGCAATCCAGAGGTTTTCGTATTCCCTATAAGCTTACAAACTGGCCAGGACAACCTGCAGGAGGAAGTTCCAAGGTAATGCTGTTGGAAGAAAGGGCTGCAGGCTGCTAAGAGTTTGATTTGGGGACATTCCATGGAGAAAGCCAGCAGCACACTGGTCAGAAAAACAAAACTACAGTAGCAGTTGAGTGTGAAGGAGATAGGGAAATGACTGACTTTTAGTTATGAATTTACAAAAAGAAATCCAACCTTCTAATAATCAGGGGATATTGGGCTCACACAAGACTTAGTGAGCCTCTGACCTTAGGCAAAAGAGGTGCTCTGAATATAAAGTAGTATGCAGTGTACTCTTAAAACACAAACATCCTTCTCTTCCCTAAAACAAACAAAGAAAAGTAACAACAACCCCAGACTCTAAACTTCCTTTTTAAAAACAGAACTATTTCTGATTCTTTGTGCTCAAAGTTGAGAATCCTTTTTTTTTTTCCCCAGTGAGTCTGTTAGAGCCCTGCTGTTTTTTGACGGAAACCTGACATACTTTTTAAGCAATACTGTCATTTGGAATACAATCTACAGTTTACATTTTAACCTTGTTAAATTGTATCCAGATTCTCTCTAATGCTGCTTCTCTCACAGGGCATGAAACATTTTGGTTCTTAAACACTTATGAGAGGTGCACTGCTTGAGATGTACAGATAGCTTTCATTAGTGCTAATGGGAGTTACGCTTCTGTACCAGGAGAGAATAGAGCCTGCAGATTTTAAATTATGCTTGATGCAAATCTTCCAGATGGAATAAATTATGAGGGATGCTTAGGGGGAAAAGGTCTAAATATCCCCTAAAGCCATGGTTTAATAGCAAAGCAATACTTTCGCCTAATGGAAGTGGAGTCAACAGTAATGGCTTTGCTGCTATCACCATGTAAAGTGGCTGATATTGACTCTTGAAAATTCTTGTTGGATTAGTGCTGCACTTGAATTCCATTATTTTCCAAAGGACCTGGGAAATAGTTCTCTATCTTGAATAGTCCACTAAAATGGATTCAATCCATTTCAGTTTTCAAGGCCATTTATCTTAAATTCAGTAAATTTCCAATAGGCAAGCACAATATCGAGGAGATCTTTGTATCTGTTTCATAATAATCCTTGCTGAAAATACTGTTTCTTGTATCTTTCATTTTGGGGCATATCTTTTACTTTTTTGTTTTTAAAATGTTTACATGTTATTTTTCTTTGAGAATTATTACCCACACCTCTGGGATAATTGGAATGTCTCCTATGTTGTTCATTTTATGATATATTTCTTACTTTCTTGACTGAAAATGTGTTACTTTTAATTTATTTGAGACTCTGCTTTGAAAATTATTGTCCCTTCCCCTCTGCTAAGATAACTGAAAAATAGGAGCAATTTTTTCTATTTTTTTGACCCGAAGGGTCATCTTCTTCATTTCATTTGTGATAGCGTTGTCTTCACTTGAAAAATTCCTTCTACTTTCAACTGGTAATTAAACAATATATTTAATCAACACTGATTGTTATTGTAGGTAGAAAAAAGGAAGGCATGGGGCAGAGAAAGGAAGGCAGCATGCCACCAAGAGAAGGCTGGCTGACT
Organism: Indri indri; assembly: GCA_004363605.1. Taxonomy (NCBI): domain Eukaryota; kingdom Metazoa; phylum Chordata; class Mammalia; order Primates; family Indriidae; genus Indri; species Indri indri. The sequence goes on from RJWJ010002510.1 coordinate 27,255, forward strand.
ACCTAAAGAACTAATCTGCTGGTGAATTTACTGTGGTTCAGACTACCTCTGAATCATTCAGTATTTAGTGTTCACTGGACTTGGAAAAGCTAATATCAATCAAACTCAACAGAGACTGAAGCAGATAACCCAGACTGACAATTTATGAATATACGATGAGATGTTATTTTTCTCAAGTAGGATGGTGGTGCTTTGCTATCGAGGACAACTTTCTCACCTCTGGAATCAGTATACCCAGAAGTCAAATGCATAATCAGACGGTTGTTTGGTAATGTTAAATAAAATTTATGGGAGGCTATTGTTTTGGACTGAGCTCCTGCACTAGGCTGCAATGGGCCAGACCAAACCAGAATGAAGTCACTCATGCTAGGTGCCATGTAATTAAACTGAACTTTAAAATGGACCAATTTTCCAAAAAACAGTAGATTCACAGCAACCAAGCAGAAGGGGCCTGGTCTACCTGAGCTGGCATGATAATAAAGTTCCGTCTGCTTTAACAGTATAAGGAAAGTAACTTTGAAATGACCAATCCATTTTTGTTCCTTGTTTCTGCTTTCTTCAGCCTTTTCCTGTAAATAAGTACTCACTGCCCACATTGCAGAAGGGGGTGCTCTATACATCTGATTCTGAGGTCCATCCAGTTTGTGAATTATTCTTTGCTTAAATAAACTCTGCTAAATTTATTGTCTAAACTTTTTCTTTGATCAGCTCTTGTGTCAAAATTGAGATCCAAAGTCGCCCCCCTTTTCCCCTATGAGGACCTCTGGTAGCAACAAGCAAACAGGCATGAATGACCCAGTGAGCCTCCTGTGCTCACTGCTTCTCAGTGTGCATTTGGAGCTATCACTGGTAAGTCCTCTCAGATCGAACTCCACAGCTTGTGTCAAGTTCCCTGAGTTTGAGCTTTTTTGATCCACACTGGGATTGGAAGTCATGACAGAAACTAGACTGGGCCCTATAAGGAGGTTTCCGGTGTCTGACTGTGTTAAACAGGAACTGAACTGGCTTCAGTTAAAGACCTCCAGTAGGAAAGGTTTCAGGCAGACAGAAAATAGTGTATTCATTTAAATCCAAAGAGTCTGGGACTCCGTCTCAGAACCTGTGCTCTTCTAGAAAAATGTATGAGTCATACCAAAAATAATTTAGGATTTGGGTGGTCACAATGAGGAAGTTTTAACCTAAACACAATTGCTCATCTATGGGGCCCACTGAAAAAATAAAGTATCCCTAATGCCTCAGAAACGATGGGACATATTTTCGACCAGCATGTAGAGGTTTTCCAGCTCTCTATCTTTCTCTCTATCCTCTTCTGTCTGCTCTGAACCCGATGACTTTTTCACTTAGTTACCTTCTCAGCTTGATGACCAAAACAAAAACAAAAAACAAAGGAAGATAAGCATTTTTAAAAGTTAGGCTCTCTCTCAGATCAAACAGGTCTGCTTCTTTAACCAATCTTATGCCTTGGTCAAAATCTTAACTTCAGAGCAATAATGAAAAGTATCTCTGTCCAGCATAGATAATGCTTTGTTTGCCTTCTATCTATTCATGTGTTCTGCCCTGAACTTGGTAATATAGTTAAACACATGTTGCTAGGCCTGGGAGAGCTCAAAAATGGATCAAGAGACAGAATGGTATTGCCCTAAGCATGATACCCATGGCCCATGAGCCCCTATTTTTCCCCATATGGGCCAGAAAAAGCCTGAAAAACTGCAAATATCCCTTCAAAAGCCATTCCTAAAGTGTTTTCTGACTACACTGACTGGTTTTATGTAGACCTGTGGACAAAAGAAAGACGACTCTATTACTGATTTCAAAGCCTATTTAGAGACTCCTTTCTTTCTTATGGCATTCTGGTTAATACTCCCAGCCTCAGCCACCTTCTTTGTAAACACTCCCCCAATAGTAGCAGACTTACTAAAAAACAAACAAAAAACTACAAGAGATATGGAGGGAAGCTACAGGTTTAGCTAAGTTAGCTGAACATTTTGAAAGGATCTTAGAACAAGGTAAGAAACAGAAAGACTTCCAAATTAATTGCAGCAATTCCAGAGCAACCAACAACCTAGAATGGCCTTTGGACGTCTAATAAGTGACACTTAAATCAGTGATTTATCTGATTTTGTCTGTATGTTTATGTATGTCTTTGTACGAATGTATGTATATTATGCATATGTGATACTTTCCTTCCTCCAGATGTTATTACTAAACTAACCTATGAAGTCCCTTAAAGGAGTTCTAGTCAAATTGGCTTAGAGATAAATGAGCATTCGTATAAATTAAATATCCCTAAAACTCCCAGAAAAATAGAAGCCAATCTAAATGTTTTTAAATTCATATGATCTGGGATAATCTTTGGTAAATAAAAGCTAGTTTTAAAATTGTTAATAAAATAAAAATAGAAATGTTTTCAAAATTGTCAGCATTAAATATATTGCAGACATACATTTTTTTCCCCTGGATTTGCTAGTCAAACAAGCTTATGTTATTTCCTAGACGTTTAGGATCATAAAACTATAAATTCAACCTATGAGAAGAATGCATAGTAAAACTAAATTTCCTGATGCGTGTTAGTCATGGAAGTAAAAGAGAGGGAAGAACTATCTTTAACTTTTTAGTTTCTTTGCTTCTGTATATTTTTTGATACTTGCCTGACTTATTAAGAAAAACAAAATAAGATGATGATGTAGGTGAGGGAAGAATTTCCCTCTACCTTTAAGGGTTTGGTAACTGAGTCTATGAAATTAAAAAAAAAAAGCATATTAGCTGGAGAAAAAGTGTCCAAATTTCTCATGTGCTTGGGGGCATCATAAGAAAGCAAAGTAAATACCCCCCATCCCCAGTGGTGAGATTTAGGAGTTTGTATACCCTCTTCACAGTGGAGAGGGGAGGGAAAATATGGGGAAATTAGGGTAGAATAAATAATTTTGGGGAAAGATGAATGGGCCATTGTAAGAATAGATGATGTGATGAAGTTTGTGTGGGTGTAGTGTCAATGTCTAGTCTTCTCTCCTGTGATGGGAGTTGGTCTTCCCTGGTTGATGAAACTTGCAGGAAGGGAATTGATGACAGCTGAGTTCCTTTGGAGGGTCTGTCATTAGGCGGATGAGGCAGCTCAGCAAAAGCCTGTCCCTACAGCTGCTGCTTTTCATGTGTCTTCAGCTTGAAGTAATCAGTATACTAAAGTGGCTTATTTGGGGTGGCATTTCCTGGACTCTTCCATGGCTAGCTTTGTTTAATGTACTATGAAATTTTCCATGAGTAATGCAAGCATAATTGTTAAGAACAAGAGAATTAGATAAATGTATGTGGAACAAAAATTTATAGACTTTCAAAAATAATAATGTTTTATAAAACATATTGACTTAAAAATAGTTATAAATTTTTTTAGCAACTTGAAACATTAAAGTTATGTTATGTTAAATTAAATAATAGAAATTCATTGAATGAGTCATTTCTAAGTTAAAATACTGAAACATTGCTAAACACAAGTGTAAGTTTATATACTTTTGGGATCTTGTTTTTTTTACAAAATATCCAAGCTGGAAATATTTGGGAAATGAAAGCTGGAAAAATTGTACAATGAAAAAGTACATGATTTTAGAAATTAAAGTTACTAAAAGTTAAAATTCTAGGTTGATATATTTAAATTATTATAAATAACAAAACAACTGTATGTGAGGAAGGTAAGACATGTTTTTGGTAACGGAAACTATAAGATATGAGGATGTATTTTGGTTAAGGGAAAAAGAAAACTTCATGTGTGGTCAAGTTGGCTAAAATTGAATAAATTTATTGTAAGGGTTCTGAAAGTGAGCTTTATTATTAAAAGTAACTGGTATGCAACAAGAAGCTGGTTTTTTTCTGTTAAAAGAACAATGTTTTCTTGGTAAAAGGCTTTCTTTACCTTTGAGTGATCTGCCTAGAAAACAAGATTTTGTGCTTTATCAAGATAATTTCTTGTGTTTCATGTTGTCTTTTATTAGGTCTTTGATTACTTAAGAAAACTGAATTCTCTACAGTAAAAGTACTAAGATTTTTTTCTACCACTATGTAACTTTATGTATTTGCTTTTGAAGTCTTTTACTTGTTACTCTGGTTAAATGAGTGTCTAAGTATGGTTTCACAATGATCTGTGATCTATTTAGTCAAGTATTTTAAACTTTTTGACATTTTTTGATGTCCTCAAATCATCTTCTGAATTAAGTTCTTTGGACCTCACACTGACTTTAGGATGTTCCAGAGGGCTCTTAGATTATATCAAAAGAATTTTTTCTCTTTCCTTATAAAAGGAGAAATGTTAAATTATTTGGTATAGTAAATTAAATGGGAATCGTTGCCAAATAATAAGAGATGCTAAACTTTGTTTAAGTTATATTTATGGGTATGTTATTGATATGAGTGTTGCAGAATTTTTATGAAATTCCTAGAAATCTTATTTGTTCTGGTATAATGTTAGTCATAATTTTGGTTATTATGCTAAAATGTATATCACAGAAATAGTTCTCTTAATAATTAAATTCTCTTATCAATTGCATTGTAATGAACTCTCATCAGATTTTTCACCATGGCCCTTTTAAGTCTTGCCATCTATAGTTATTTATTTTACTCTGATACTTTTCTAAAAGCTTTTATGATCAACTATAATCCTTACATGTTTTGTCTTGAAGGAGATTCATGAAAAGGACTATGAGAAGTACAGATTTCTGATAACTTTAAGATTATACCACTGGACTGGCTACTACAGTTTGATGTTTATGCCCAAAATCTCATGTTGAAATAATTTGATCCCTAATGTTGGAGGTGGGTCCTAATAGGAGGTGTTTTTGTCATGGGCGTGGATCCCTTATGAATGGTTTGGTGCGTCCTCACGGTAATGAGTTTTTGCTCTATCAGTTCCCACAAAAGCTGGTTGTTAAAAAGCGCCTGGCACCTCCCTGTGCGCTCTCTCTCTCTCTCTCTCTCTCCCCTCCTCTCTTGCCAGGTGATCCTGCACATGCCAGCTCGCCTTCCCCTTCCGCCATGAATCAAGCAGCTTGAGGCCCTTACCAGATGCAGATGCCAGTGTCCTCCTTCTTGTGCAGCCTGCAGAACCTGAGACAAATAAAACTCTCTTCTTTATAAATTACCCAGCCTCAGGTATTTCTTTATAGAAACACAAATGGACTAAGATACCGGGTAAGAATTTCCAGAACTCTAATGAAGAAACCGATGGGTTCGTGAAACTGCTAACCAAGATCAAATAGAACAAGAATTAATTATACGGAACTGAATGTATAGATGAAGATAATGTTTTTATGATTTTTTTAATTTGCTTTTTCTTTGTTTTTCAGATTTTGAAAACATTTCTTTTAAGCTATCTATAGCTTATAGCAATTTGGTAAAGTAACCTTTGTAAATAGAGACAAAACAAGTACCTTTTCCCCTATCCAATACCTCCAAAATTTGCAAACTGTTAGTGAGTATTCTTATTTTTATGGCAATATGGTTATTTGCATAAGTTAAATTAAAATGTATTCATTTTACAATAGGACAATTGGAAATATTGGTTATATTACAAGATTTTGACTTGAATGTCTTATTTAAGAATATACATAGAAAACCTGGCTTCAAGGATTTCCTGGTCTTATAAAAAGGAGGCCCAGGAACCTTAAAAATACTTTGAGAATCTTGAGAAGAGACAGATTAACCCAAATTTATAGGTATTGTAGACAAGTCTCATGGTGGCTTCCTAGCCTTAACAGGTTTTTTAACAGCCGAATCTGAGATTCCTTATCAAAGCTTCCAGCAAAGCAGAATTAAAGAGCCAGTGTGGTTAATTACTATTCTTGCAACACTTGGTGAAGTGATCAGGCCATGTTCAAATGAGACTAGACCTGTTTTGCAGGCTGATTGATCTTGCTGTGATTATCTTTGATGGAGGTGAGGGTGACCGTAGAGAGAAAAATTATGTGTCAGAAGAAAACTATAGTGTGTCCCTTATCATATTCTCTCCATTTTCATTGTTTTTTTTGAGATATTATCTGCCTGTAAACTGAACTGGATCCTGAACTCTTCTAGGTTCCTCCAATATCTGGCTATAATTCTCCAAACTAACATTTCCAATTTTCTCCCACTTTTCTGACTTGGAATCCCTGAGAACAAAAACTGCCCTTTTCCTGAAGCCCTGCAAGCTGAAGCTGGATGTCTTGATATAGAGACATAGATTTCAAAGAAATTACCAGAACAGCTTATGTATGAATAATTTTTGTGCCTGTTGCTGTGTGGGCTGTTCAGACATCACTGGGCACATTCAAACTGCAAAAGATGCTTTGAGCCCCAAAACTAAAAATCTTCTCTACTGACTGCCTTCTGGACTCAGAGACTGAGTTTCTAGTTTATTCTAGCCATTAAACTTTGTTTTTCCTTCTGTTTATTTTAGTTGGTTTGGTTTATGGAGGCCTTGGCTAAGGAACCTACTCCAAACTCTTGGTATTATCCTCCTGACAGTCATAATAGTAGTCTCCCTGGTGCACTGTATTCTTTTAGAGTTTTAAACGCCTGTGTGCAACCATCCACTGAATGCCAAATGGTTTCTCTCATGCTGAAATGACAAGCTCAGAGAAACACATGACCACAAGTACACTATAAACTGTGAATGATGTGTTGAGATGAAGACCCGGAATAACGGTGACTAAGAGTAGTGCTGACTCCCTAAGTTTTGGTCTCACTCTCCCCTAGGTGAAAGCCTGAGCAAAAGAGAGGAATTGTTAAATAAAATTTATGAGAAGTTGTTTTGTACTGAGCTCCTGCACTAAGCCTAATAGACCAGACCAAATCAGAATGAAGTCATTCATGCTAGGTACCATGTAATCAAATAAAACTTTAAAATGGGCCAGTTCTCCAAAAAATAGGAGATTCACAGCTACCAACCGGAAAGGGCATGGTAGGAAAATCTCCTCTGCTTTAACCATATAGAGGAACTAACTTTGAAATGACCAATCCATGCTTTGTTTCTTGTTTCTGCTTTCTCCACCTTTTCCTGTCAATAAGCACTCATTGTCTGCATTGCAGAGGGAGTACTCTGAACCCCTTCTCGTTCTGGTGGCTGCTGAATTTGTAAATAATTCTTTGCTCAAATAAACTCTGTTAAATTTATTCTAATTTTTTTTTTTTAACCAGTAAGCATGTAATCAGTGCAGAGAAAATGGGATAATTTTAAGGGCTATTTCTTCCAGGCCAGGTGATGCCTAACGCACTGTACTTGCTCTGCAATAGGGTAACCTATCTGGGGAGTTCGTCCTCCATATTCCCTGTCACTATCTCCCTGGTAAACTAGAAGCTACTACCAATCTCTGGTATGTTAGATTTCCTTTTTATCTGACCATTCACTTTCAGTTTATTTAGTCCTTCTTTAGATATGATACAATTCAATCAAAATGGCTCTTGCTTATCAAATTATAATTACTTTGATTTCAGTTTTGAGCTCTTCCAAATTCTTCAGATCTTTTAGTTCAAATCTACAGATGGCTAATACAATGATGATATATGTATTTTTCTAGTTCAGAGGGCATGTTGATTGTCTTCACTTTTAAGTTCATGAGGAGAGACCATTGCTTTGTTAATCATCATATACTGCCATGAGTATGCACTATGATACTATACAAATTTTTTTAGTGCTTATGATGTGGTAGATACTATGCTAATGTTATTTGAAATTCTAAAAACAGCCTCTTTTTATAAGTAAGAAAGTTAGGGTCAGAAAGTTTAAGAAATTTGCCAAAGACTTCACGGGTATAAAAGAGTAGAAGTTGGGATCCATAGCAAGGTCTTTTTGGTTTATATCACTGTGTCTTTCAGTCTCCCGTGATTTGTTTTTGATTTTTTTTCTGAAATTACTAAAATTAAGAATAGTATTAAAGGTAGAGGAAGACACTACTTTACTGTGTTCTTTCTAGTTTTTTCTTACAGAACTATCATCTACTCCCTGGACCCTATGTTCACTTTAAATGTACTCTGGGATTTGGTTAGTATCCGTATCTGAAATCAATGAAGATGCAGTGGAAAGGCCATAAAAAGACATGGAGAAAACATAAATGCATATTACTAAGTGAAAGTAGCCAATCTGAAAAGGTTACAAACTGTATGATTCCAATTATATGACATTCTAGAAAAAGCAAAACTATGGAAACAATAAAAAAAAATCAGTGGTTAAAAGGGGTTAGGGGAAGGAGAGATGAATAGGTAAAGCACAAGAGAATTTTTAGAGCAGTAAAATCACTCTGTATGATGCTATCATGTTGGATACGTGTCATTATACATTTGTCTAAACCCATAGAATGTACAACACCAAGAGTGAATATTAATGTAAATTGCAGACTTTGGGTGATAACCACATGCTAATAATGTAGGTTCACATTGTTACGTTGATTATAAGAGATGTACCACTCTGGTGGGGAATGTTGGTAATGGGGTAAGCTATGCATGTGTAGGGGTTGGGGATTGCTATGGTTTGAATGTCCCTCCAAAACTCTTGTTGAAATTTAATTGCCATTGTGACTATATTAGAGATGAGGTGAGGTGAGACTTTTAAGAATGGATTAGTACTGTTATCGGAGTTGACAGTTATTGCAGCAGTGGGTTCCTGGTAAAAGCATAAAGTTCAGCCCCATTCCCTCCGTCTTGCACTAGCTTGCCCTTCCACCTTCCGCCATGGAATGACACAGCAAGAAGGCCCTCACCAGATGCTCACCAGATACCAGCATCATGCTCTTGGACTTCCCAGCCTCCAGAACCATGAGCCAAACAAGTTACTGTTCACTATAAATCACTCAGTTTGTGGCATTCCATTAAAGCAACATAAAACAGACTAAGACAGCGATAGATGGAAAATCTCTGTAGCTTCTGTTCACTTTTACTGGGAACCTAAAACTGTTATGCAAAACAAAGTCTATTTTTAAAAAATGCAGTGGAAAGTAACAAGGGGAGGTGGGTGTTCTTTGGAAATGAAGGCTGCTCTTTCTTTGGAGTAACATGCAGCAATTCAGTTATGTACTAATTACTCTACCCTCATAAGCATCCTTTCTTTTCTTCCACTTTCTTCACAAAGCCCTAAGCAGAAGGGAAAGTAAAGCATCTGTGGGTGTGTTTGTGTGTATGTGTGTTGATTTGCTATTGTGGGAAAGAGGGTGAATATGATTATCATTTGGGCTGAATAAAAGAAAGAATCATTTTGGTCTCTCCCCTCTTCCCATGTTAATACTTTCCTTGGTGGGGTGGAGGATGGTGAGGAGGAATTAGAGGTGCAGCCAGAATAAAAATAAAATTCCTGTAATACCTATGAAGAGCTACATTTTTTTTTGCTTGATTTATTTTTATGTAATGGTACCTTTTATTTTTCATAAGTATTAATCATCAAGAAATACTACCCACTGGGAAGGTGTTTTTATTAACCCCCAAATAACTCAGTCCTAGGATTTAAAGTCTCTGTATGACATTTTATGTGTCAAAGATGGCAGCTCCAAAAATCCATCAAACCAGACAGCTCACACTGTTACTGGAAAGGAAAATTCCAATATGTGAACAAGTCCAACTGCCTTTCTTTCTTTCTTTCTTTTTTTTTTTTTTTTGAGACAGAGTCTCACTGTGTTGCCTGGGCTAGAGTGCTGTGGCTTCAGCCTAGCTCACAGCAACCTCAAACTCCTGGGCTCAAGCGATCCTTCTGCTTCAGCCTCCCGAGTAGCTGGGACTACAGGCATGCGCCACCATGCCCGGCTAATTTTTTATATATATATTTTTTAGTTGTCCTATTAATTTCTTTCTATTTTAAGTAGAGACGGGGTCTCGCTGTTGCTCAGGCTGGTTTCGAACTCCTGAGCTCAAACAATCCGCCCGCCTCGGCCTCCCAGAGTGCTAGGATTACAGGCGTGAGCCACCGCGCCCGGCCCCCAACTGCCTTTCTTGATTTTTAAGCATATAAATGGACAGTTCTTCACATGTACACTGCTAAAATTAAATGAGCAGTATGAGATGGTGAATGGCAAAATAATAAAATGCCTGCGGTGTCTGCTCCTCACTCGGTGGCTCGCATAGAGGCGGCTTGGGCAGCACCGGCAGGTGTGCCGCCAAGTTGGAGAGGATGGAAGAGTAGGAGGAACAGGCAGGCTTGACTTGATGCTGTTCCACTTGCATATGGTTCACAGACTGGCTCCTTGTCAATCCCGCTGCCCACTCTCCCCTCCTCACCCCGGGGAAGCATCCGTTTTAGATGTGGTCTGTCCATCAAAGCACCTGGATGTTGAATAGTCGAAGGCTGTAACACTCTGGAGATTTTCCTTTATTAAGATACTATATTTTAGTCTTATTGAAATAAAACTGACTCCTTAGTTCAAGGCAGGTGAAAGGCATTCCAGGGTGGGCAAGGATGGACTTAAGGAGGAGCCTGGAGTTTATATTTGTGCCACAGATTTTATGCTTCCCTTTGTTTGTTGGTACTTTGTTAAAGAGCTATTGCTGATCTCTGGGAACCACTAGGAATACTTCCCCCTCCTTCAGACTCTCTTAATTATGCCTAGCATAGTTTCTTAAAGATTTCATGAGAACAGCTGAATAATTTTTAAAAAATTTTGAAACAGGACTTAAACAGCTACCAATATCTGCATTCCATGAGAAGTTGTACTTAGAAAATTCTTCCCCCCAGCCCCCCACACATGTGCGCGTGCACACACACACACACACACACACACACACACACATTTGGTTTTGGTGAGATGATTGAGGAGGAAGCATGCTAAGTAAATATAATATTCATGATGATGGACTGTTTGTTGAGTGGATAATGGCTGTGCACATGTTTAATAGAGAGTTGTCAACATTTTCACTTGTGGAAATAAGGCCATAGACATTTTTGAAACACTGCTTTTAGGATTTACTCAGGATCTGCATGCAGAAAGAGAAGAGAGATCATCCACCGGTTAGAAGCCAGGTGACTGTTCATCTCAGTTTTGAATATATTAGTTTTACAAATTCTCTTTTGTATTCTACATGAACACAACCCAAGAGCACCCTCCCCTGTTTACTACTTACCAGGAATTGTTTTGTAATCCATATAAGGAGGTTCTGTATTTACAAAGTAAACAAATTTACAATATACATTGAAAAGCAACTGGAGTGAATATTTTGAAAATAGGGAGAATAACAGCAAATATGGGTAAATTATAAATTTAATAAGAGATGCAGATATATATATTTTGACAATAAAAAGAGTTACGGGGGACAAAGTAAAGTATTCGGATTTAGATTTGCATCTGACAAGAAAGGGAGTCACAGTATTTGTTCAGAATTCCAAGGGGAATATGACAATAAGGTTGTGAAACCTTAAGAATAATTTTTATTAGTTGAGTTTTTAACTTTCAGAATATATAGCATGAAGAGGGGTGTGCGTGTGTATGCGCACACACACAAATGTGTATTTCCCTTAAAGCACCCCACTGAATTTTTTCTAGAATAATTTAACCTTATAATTGAAAATAATTTTGTTTTTCTCCTCACTTTGTATCAGTAGATCAACCCTATTATGTTTATTTAAAATTGTGGTTTGTGACACTCAAGTGGTTCATTCCAAGTCATTCCAAGTGGTTCTTGACAGAGGATTAGATTTTGAGAGAATCTATGAACAGAAACACCATTCTTTTGCTTCAATTATTAGCTAAGCCATATTGTAATCTCATGGTTTACTATAAGTGCTCATTGCTTACATAAACGAATGTATAAAATGTGAACATTTTCCTCAATGTCCTTGTACAAGCACTGATGGATACTTTCAAACGCTGAGATGTTTGAAAGTATTAGGTGTCCAGGAGGTGGTAGTAGTGAGCAAGAATTAAGAATATGGGCACATCCCCAGCTGAGAAGATTGATTAGCTCTTCCCAAACAAGAGGGAACTAAGTGGCTGAGATGTGGCAGATATGTGAAGACATCTAAACAAATGAGAGGCATTTTTTTTTTTTTTACAGACTGATAACCTTAAAGTCAGTTGGAGGAGGCTACATCTCCCCAAACTTTATATTGTCTCCTTGAGTCATTGGACTGACATGACTATTTTAAAATATGACATAACGGAGATATTTTCTAAGATTTATGAGAGAGTATAAAGGCATAACAGTGGGATTAGTCAGGCCAGATTAGTCTTATATTAGCATTACTGGAGTGCTGAATGCAATTGAACTCATTGTTGTCAAATGGTATGATTACACTTGATTGTATGTATGAGTGTGTGTGTGTGTGTGTGTGTGTGTGTGTGTGTGTGTGTGTCTCTGTGTGTGTGTATTTTGAAGGAGTATTTAAAGGGAGATTCTGGTGGCCAATGTATTTCCCTATAGGAATTAGTCAGTGGTTAAAAGCTATGAAGTGATGTCAGTTATGAGTGCTGGTGTGTACATTAGTTATCTATCACTGTGTAACATATTGCCCCCAAATATAGAGGCTTAAAAACAACATAAACATTTGGCTATCATTGTTTCTTTGAGTTAGGAATTTAGGAGCAGCTTGGCTAGACTCTTCTGGCTTCAAGGTTCTCATGAGACAGAGACAGATGTCAGTTGGGGCTACAGTGATTTGAAGGCTTGCCTGAGGCTGGAGGATCTCCCTCCAAAGTAGCTAACTCCTATGGCTGGAAAATTGGAGCTGATTGTTGGGGAGAGGCCTCAGTTCCTCCCCCTGCGTGCCTTTCCATAGGCCAGGTTGAGTGTCCTTATGGTATGATGACTGGGTTCCACCAATGTGAACAATCCAAAAAAATAAATACCAATACCATTTACAGCCTGGCCTTGCATGTCACACACTGTCACTTCTGCTATACTCAGTGATCACATAGACCAACTCTGATTCAATATGAAAGGAGACTCACAGGGGAATGAATACAAGAAGTGGAAACCATGGGGTGCCATCTTGGAGGCTGGCTATCACAGTCTATTGAAAGAAGTTAACTTTCCTCTTGCAAATAGTTGGGGTAGAACACATGTCCAATAAAAAGCTCTTGCAAATACTTGTCATTAGGTTGTGATTCTGAGTATCATATGTAGAAGCTCAGACATAAGACAGGAGACCATTGTGATCACTCTGTGGAGTAATTATGCTAGAATTACTATCAAAGATTGGTAGTGAAGAAAAAAAAAATCCTTCACCTCAATTGTATTGTCACATTAAAAAAGCAAAAGAAAATACAAGCAATCCAAACAAAAGACAGATAACCCTGAAATGGTAAAAAATCTTTGCCAACTTTTTATATTGGAGACTGATATGAAAAACCTGTCCTCTTTTGAAAAATGTGTATCTTTCACTTTAAAAGAGAAAGGAAAAACCTTATAGTCTGTGAACATTCAAAAACATGACACAAGTGATTGCCAAGACATTTTATTCTGCTTTCTGCCAAGTACCTCAGTGATTAAACTGTACTCCTCATTTGATCTTACTGTATTATTGAAACTGTCATGTTCTGCCGAAGAGAGCCATTTGTTTCTCTGCACTGGTTGATTAGTGGTTTAGGTTGGCATTGTACTTGGCTGGCTTATATTCTGGTGTATGATGACTAATTGGCCTGAACTTGGATGATGGAGAGTCGGGATGGGGAAGTGAGTGGATGGATGGCAAGGTGTCCACTATTGTCAGATCCCACTTCTAACTTTCTTCTTCCTGGATTCTGTTTATCACCCATCTCAACTTTTCTACTCCCTTGGCACCTGCTTGACGATAAGTCTCAATATGAGTGACCAAAGACATTCTAATATATAAACAATTCCTTGACCAAGTAGAAGAATATTTGAGCAATGTAAGTCCCCCCAGGGAGTCTGGCCACTTGTGATTGATTAGAGACTAGGGCTATGAAACTTCAAGCATTGAAAACAATTTCTAATGTGCGAGGACCTCAGAAATGCTATAAGAGAACTCCACAAATTCAGGTTTCATTGATTCATGGGTCAGTAGCAAATCCACACACCATAACATTTCCTGTCTCTCTGGATCAGTGCTCTAATGACCCCCAAGTTTCAAAAATATTCTTTATCTTTTAATCTATTCAGATTCTAGGCATTTTATCTGCTGTGGCATAGATTAGTGTTGCCCACCCTAATGTCTGTCTCCTTTTTTCAGAACTCCCAAGTTTTACCAAGGCACATGGTTGGCTGGAATAGAGACTTTATTTGCAATTAGTTATGGTCATATGCCTAAGGCTAGCCAAAGGGATATAAGTGAAAGTATGTGGCAGCCTCTGGGAAATTTTCTTAAGATGGGAGGTAGGTGTACTTTGATCCTGCTTCACCCTCTTTGCCTGCTGACATTTAGAGCTTGGATATGTTGATTGGAGCACCATGTTAAACCAAGTATAAAAGAATCATGAGGGGGAGCTGAAAGCGGTCCCAGTTTCAGGAATAATGAAGCCACCATATCAGCCCTTGCTTGCTTATGTGAAAAAGAAACTTTTATTTTGTTGAAGGTACTGCTATTTTGGTGGAGAGCCTTATTGTTGGGTCTTTATAAAGGCTTATATAAAAAAAGACTATACAGTCTTTTAATGTGCTGGTAAACACAAGTTACTGCCAGTCACTTTGTAGTCTATCTAGAAATAAACTATGGCACTTTTCATGTGGTAGGGATAAGTCATTTTAGCAGCATCGCTGGGGAGAGTCATAGTGCAGTGCAGCCTGCCTACACAGACGCTCCAGATGTTGTTACTTCTGCTGCCAAGAAAGCAGCTGCCCCCCTGCTTCCCTGACGGCTGTGGTGCACATTTCTGGGTGATTCATCATGGGACACACTCTTATTCATTATGTGTTCAAATGAGCAACTTGGATTTTGATATTTGCAATTCATTAATGTTTTCATATGTGTGAAGTTATTGAAAGTTATTGTGACAGCTGTTTTATAGCATTACGACTTCAGTAATAAAATTCTGTTTTTGTGTGTGTGTGTGTGTTAGAGGTAGCTGGAAAGTATAAAAAATTCAAGGGTCTTTACATGGCCAAGTGAGTTCAAAATTTCTGCAGACAAAAGATGAAGGGAAAACAGACTTGGAAATACATATGTAAAACATGAAACCTATGAAATTTGACTAACAAGCTGTAATCCTCTCCAAATCAAAGCTCATGTTCGATATGGATGTTTCAATCGTATCACACCCTATAAGTTGAAATTGTTTGATTAAAGAATTGCATTTGTTCTCACCGTAGCTATTTTCTGTGAAGTAATTATGGAATACTTATTACGCATAAACATTGAGTTATAAACTATGATGGAGTGAATGGGTCTAAAGCAGGGAAAACAGCATAATGTGTCTAAGCATTAATGTGTCTAGCATGCTATTATCAGTATAAATAGGCTCTAATTCACTGAAGACTTGTAGGAAATGTGCTGGACTTTTAGCAATAGTTTCTAGTGAAGTGTAGGAAGTGAATCTTAAGGATCACTTGGTAGTTTCAGTAGGTGCTTGGGAAAAGACTGTATTTTGCAAAATCATGCACATCATTTAGCTATTCATGTTTGTATCTCTAGACACCATATACATAATGTATCTTGTAATCTCTTCTAATTAAAGAATGATGTGACTATAAACATAGCTACAATAACCTTTATGTCCAGATTTTGCAAGTGTGAAGAATGGCATTTTATTCTCAGCTATAATCAGTTCACTGAAAACAGTTTTGTTTTTTTTTTTTCCTGTAGCTGATGGTTCTGAAGACTTTGCTAAAAGGGAGTCAATTCATTCTTTAATGGAGATGCATGAGAAGATTTTCTTTTGTTTCCTATTGTTCATCAACATGTGTTTCCTACTTGTCTTGCATATTCTTTACTGGTTTGCAATAGAGCAGTTATTTGAGAATCCTGACACTGAGAGTGATAATAATGCCTACTACATACCATGTATTTGACATATATTTTTATAAACTTCAAAATGACTCAACAGGCAATTATTATAGCTCCCATTTTGTTAATGATAATACAAGACCCAGTGATTTAAGTGAACTCAAGATCAAAATGTTGATTAATGAAAAAATCTGGTTTTGAACCCAAGTCTGTCACAACAAAATTATGCTATTTCTACTATATGACACTACTTTTCATTTAATATTAGACTTTCACTATCATAGCTCCTTTAAATCAGTTGGGAAATCATAATGATTATTGATTCATTTTTGGTGTGTTGGAATATTTCTAGACTTTGTTGTTAAGCCCAATTGATTTACTGTTTACTGTCAGATCCAGTGTACTGATAATGCAAGTGAAGTTACCTAAGAAGGCAAAAACATGGACCAGCATTATGATTGTACTTTAAAACCACATTCATAATCTCTTTTCCCCAAAGATGCTTCTTATTGTTAAAGAGGACATGCTGAAATGTGATAGTCTAAAATTATGCTCACTGGGAAATATATAAATTTTTGATAATTTATTTCCAGGAATTTCTGGTAAGACTATTTTAGGGAATCTCAATTAAGAGAAGAGGAAGAATATTTTTGTCAATTGATGCAGACACTACTGCAGGAATGGGTGAAAATGACCATGCTATAATTGAGTATCTTTGGGATGGTTTGCAAAGCATGAACAGGTCTGCGGAACTGGCTGTTCAACTGGTAATGAGGCAGCAGACATTGCCTTTGGATTGTACATTTGAATCTTTCTGCCTAATTTGTAGAATATCAAAGGGAAAACCTGGTAGAAGTTTAGAATAGCATTCCTTTAAAGTCATACCCAGAAGGAGTCAAATTAATATTATGTGTTCGTAACGGTATGATTCAGCCCTGCTTAGAGACACTCCCTTCTCTCTTACCCGAATTCGTTGTATTGAGTTGCCCATGTAAGGTAAACTGTGTGTTTCCTTACCATGTGATGCATGAAAATTAAGCATTTCAGTACCTGTCCGATGCTTTTATTAATAATGCAACTGAGCAAGCCATGATGTTGGAGATGGGTTGGCTGGTGAGTGGATTTAGAGACAACAAAATCATGGAATCCTGACATTTCCTTGAACTAAGATGAAGAATCTTAAGGGTTGAGAGATCAGTTTTACATATGCAGATTTTATAATCTCACATTTTGTAAGAGACAAGCCATTTAGCTTTTGTTTATTGTCGGCAATGTGAAGCTACCACGGAGACAGAAAATATGATCTGTGGAGGTTTCATGGCATGTGTAAAACTTTACCCATTTTTCAAGTTATCCTCCTTTGTTTAGTCATTTAGTGAAACAAGATTTCTTGGGTGATAAAACACCACAACCACCACATGTACAAATAAATAAATCAATAACTCTTCCCTCAAACCCCTTATCAGGAAAAATGCATTTGTTTCTTTCTAAACCAATATTTGTATTTTTGCAGCTTGAGTTCTTTACAGGTTAACAATTGGTTATTTGCATCAGTACTAACTGCTGTTTGGACAAGATTTTTCCCATATTTGAGCAAATCTCCTTTGAAGCTATAACCCCAAGCAGTAAAGAGTGTATTATTCTTTTTTTGTATTTTAGTATTAATTAATTTCTCATTTCCCACTTCCCAATCAAATTAATGAAGCATTTGTTAAATCACGTATTCTTAGAATTTCCCTATGGCTTTGAACTATGATACTGGGTAGAAAATTGTTTTTGTTGTTGTGTAAGGTAATAATAGTACATTGATACAAGTATAAGCATGAGTTAGTATAAAGCGCTTATAAGAATTCCCGATACATAAAAGATGGTCCATATAAATTGGTTATAATTACTATTTCATTGCTTTAGTCCTGATCATTATATTTCACCTGAATAAGAGCATAACCTATTAACTAACTTTTCTGCCATCAATCTAGTCTCCCTCCAGTCTTTCCTTCACAGAACAAACCAGAGCGATCGTTTCAAGGTGCAAATGCGCCACTCCTGCAGTGCTCCTCACTGCTTTACTTCACAGTGCCTGTTGCTCGCAAGATGCAATCTAAACTCATTATGATCTGGTTTCTCCTTAGGCTCCTGCCTCGTCTCTTAATTTCTCTACCTCACAATCTAAATCTTCTAATTTATTTGTAAATCTAATGTTAAAAATTAAGAATTATGACCTTTAACTTATTTTTTGGCTAATAATCAATTAATAAATTAGTGGATTAAATTCTCTTCAGCAATGAACTCCATTTACAAATTTTGTTATTTTAAGTTCCCTTAAAAGTTTTGAACTACATTTAAAATGGTACTTTAAAAAACAAGTAAATGTGCTTTTTTTATTATCATAAAATATCCATTACAGAAAGCTCACCATTTTAACCATTTTTATATGTACAGTTCATTACATACATTCACATTGTTATACAAAAGTGCTTTTAACTAAAGCTTTAAAAAATATTCTTTTTATAGCCTTAAGCAAATTTTATAAATCTGATAAAATCTGATAAAACAGATTTATAAATACTATAAATAGATTTTCCATAAAATTCATGTTCTGTTCATAAACTTAATTTAATTTTGTCTTTTAAATTAAAATAAAAAAAAAATTAGATATTTTGGTGTAAAATTGCAAAGCTATTATGTCAGATGTTCTTAAACATTCAGAAATCCTTAAAATTCTGTAACAGAAAATGTTTCAGACAATTTAGTTATGAGAATACACCAAAGTTTTACTACTATCTTGATGCAAAGGAAAAGGGCCTAGTGGGCTAATTAAAACATTCATTTTCTATAAGTCCATTATACAGGAAAAGAATGATTGCATAATTAATGTTAGATGTGTCAAGAAAAAATTCAAAGATTTAGAAATGAGCGAAAGAAATGAATGTCCTTTTAAAGGAGTGCTTGAAGGAGATTCCCTTCAGGGGTTATCTGATTTTATAGGGGTGTGTACATTTGCCTTTCTATAACTAGGCTATTTTATAACTCTGTGGAAGTAGAAATTAAGTTGTAGAAACTGATAACATGCAAATGCTTCTCATTCATGGCAATGCAAATGAATTGTGTCCTGGAGAGACACAATTCATTTCTACCATGTAGAAGAGATAATCTCAAACATGCAATTTTAAATTATTAACCAGTTTTCATCTCTTAGCAAATTCATTATAGCAGCCCTGATTGTGTGTGTGTGTGTGTGTATAGCTTCAAATTCTCCTTTTTAAAAATTAATTTTATTTTCTATTGATATATAATGTATAATAGATGCATGTATTTTGGAGGTACATGTGAGAATTTCATACATTCATATAATTTGTAATCAGAGTAACTGGGATATCTATCACCTTAAATATTTGTATTTTCTTTATGTTAGAAACTAACTTTTCTGTTAATATACAATAGATTATTTTAATTGGAAGGAGTTGTCTTCAATCTCTGAGATTCTTTCTTCTGTTTGATCTACCCTGTTTTTGAGGCTTTCCATGGTGTATTGTAGTTCCCTGAATAAGCCCTTCATTTCTAGGAGATGGGTTTGATTTTTCTTTAATATTTCAATTTCTTTAGTGAATTTTTCTTCCAAGTCCTGGATTTTTTTTTGTGGTTTCTTTGTGTTGGGTATCTATTTTTTCTTTCATATCATTCAGTTTTCTTACAATCCATGTTTGAAATTCTTCTTCTGTCATTTTAGTGTTCTGAGTTTGGTTAATGTCAATTGCTGGGGAGCTGTTGTTCCTCTTTGGGGGTGTGCTTTCCGTTTGAGTCTTCATACTTCCTGGTTCTTTTGCTGGTTCCTTCCCATCTGGATCAGTTGTTCCTTCTTGCCTTTAGATTTTTGTTTGGATAATGACACGCCCTGTTTAGTCTCTGAGCCAGTAGGTGGTGTTTGTGGGTGAGGTTCGACCACACCCTTTATTATGAATCAGTAGATGCAGTAAAAGGGTGTCCAGGATGACCTCCCTGTCAGTAGGTGGCACTTGCTGGGAGGAGTGAGCTGCGGTGCTGTTTTGGGGTACTGTAGCCAGCTCTTGTTCCTCTAGAGAGGCCCTCTTGTGCCTCGGGTGATGGGTGGGGCCCTGGGACTTCCAGGTGTGTCCTTGTTCTCCACCTCAGTGGGGGCAGGACCGGGAGTGAGTCTGGGTGGGGCTGGGTTGGGTAAGCCTGCCCTCAGGCTCCACAACTGCTGTTAGCAGGGGTCAAAGGTCTGTTCTTTGCTTCTGTGCAAAGCTGCCAGGAGGGGCTGAAATGGCTCCACTCAGCTGAAAGTCTGGGCTTGGGGTGTGGGGCTGTCCAAGACCCACACTCTGGAGCAGGTCTCACTCCCCTCTACCCTCCCCCTCTCCGTGGCCTCTCCTAGGCCTCTGCCAGCAAGCGGAACCTCAGGCCGATGGATCTCCCCTGGCTGTGATGTGGGCCAGGTGGTTCCCTACCCAGGATCGCAGCCTGAGCTGGGTGCACAGCCCTCTTTTGGGAGGAGGGCTGCCACTCAGGCACACTGATCTGCCCCTGAAGGTGCACACTCCTCAGTAGGCTCTTTCACAGATCTCCCTTCTGTGCCCCGGAGCAGTGCAATCGTGACCTGGGTGTACGGGGTCTGGTCTGCAGGCCTGTCCCCTGGGCCCTGGAGATCAATCCCTGACCCTGCCAGGGGGAGGGGTGCTGGTCTCGAATCACCTATAGGGTGCCCAAGCTGGATGGATTTCACTCCACCTGGGGATTTGTCCTGCTCTCCTGGAGTCCCCAGGCAAGCAGCACCTGGGAGGGCTGGCAGTAGGGAGCTTGCAGTCTGAGTACCCCTCAGTCTGCTGTATGGCCCCAAAAGGAAAGGTCCCATTCCTTAGAGATGCCTTTGTGTGATGGCTAAATTGTCTCTCTGGGCACCCACGGGTAGGGAAGGGGGAAGGAGAGAATGGAGCACTATGGCGTCAGTGATAGGCTCGGGTGTGTGCATGGGGAGGTTCCCTGAGAGAGCTGGGAACCTGGCGCTGAGTCCGCAAGAGGCCACTGCTCACTGGCGGCAGCCGTCTCTGGGCTGGTGTCGGCAGGTCTCTCCAACTGCTCAGGAGCCCACCAGCAGTCCGAGATGCAAGGGAGGGGGAAGTTAACCACTCCACCTACCCTTGTCGCTGGTCTCCAAGCCTCTCGGAACCTTTCTCCTTCCAGTTCTCCTCTGCAACGTCTTCCCGTGGAGTCTCCTGTAGTTTCAGGCACACTTCCTTCCGACCCTCACCCGATCTATGTTTCTCTGCTAATTTATTTTTTTCTCTTTCTTCTAAAATTTGTCTTTTTTGCAGAGACACTCTGACTGGCAGCTTTTCTCATCCGCCATCTTGGCTCCTCCCATCTACAATAGATTATTTTAAACTATAGTCACCCTAGTGATCTATCAAACACTAGGTATTATTTTTTCTATCAAACTGTATACTTGTGCTTATTAATCAATGTCTCCTCATCTTCCATCCTCCCTACCCTTTCCAGGCTCTGGCAACCACCAATCTACTCGCTATCATCATGAGATCCACTTTTTAGCTTCCACATATGAGTGAGAACTTGTGATATTTGTCTTCTGAGTGTGGCTTATTTCACTTTGGTTCCATTCATATTGCTTCAAATGACAGGAATTTATTCTTTTTTATAGCTGAATAATATCCCACTGTGTATATATACTATATTTTCTTTATCTACTCATCTCTTGATGAGCACTTAGGTTGATTCCATATTTTGGCTATTGTGGATAGTGCTGCAATAAACATGGGAGTGCAGATAATCTCTTTCATGTATTAATTTTCTTTATTTTGGAGTAGTGGAATTGCTGGATCATACAATGATTCTATTTTTAGTTTTTTGAGGAAACTCCACACCATTTTCCATAGGAGCTGTACTAATCTACATTCCCACCAACAGTGTACAAGGGTTCCCATTTCACCATATCCTTGCCAGCATTTGTTATCGCCTGTCTTTGATAAAAGCCATATTAACTGGGGTGTGATGATGTCTCATTGTGGTTTTGATTTGCATTTCTCTAATGATTAGTTGCTGTTGAGCACTTTTTCGTATAGCTGTTGGCCATTGTCCTTTTGAGAAATGTTTATTCAGATCTTTTGCCCATTTTTAATTTCTTTTTTTTTTTTTTTTTTTTTTTTTTTTTTTTTTTTTTTTTTTTTTTTTTTTTTTTTTTTTTTTTTTTTTTTTTTTTTTTGCTATTGAATTGTTTTGGCTCCTTATGTATTCTGGTTATTAATCCCTTGTCAGACGGATAGCTTACAAATATTTTCTCCCATTTTATGGACTGTCTCTTCACTTCACTGATTGTTTCCTTTGCTGTGCAGAAATTTTTAGCTTGAAGTAATTCCATTTATCCATTTTTGCTTTGTTTCTTATACTTTGAGGTCTTACACAAAAAAATCTTTGCCCAGACTAATATCCTGGAGCACTTCCCCAATGTTTTCTCTAGTAGTCTTAGTTTCAGGTCTTACATTTAAGTTTTTAATCCATTTTGATTTTATTTTGTATGGTGTGAGAAAGGGGTCTGATTTCATTCTTCTGCATAAGGTTATCTAGTTTTTCCAGTTCATTTATTGAAGAAACTGTGTCTTGCCTATTGTACGTTCTTGGCATCTTTGTCAAACTGAGTCTGCTGTAAATTCATGGATTTTTATCCGGGTCCTCCATTCTGTTTCATTGGTCTATGTGTCTGTTTTTATGCCAGTACCATGCTGATTTAATTACTATAGGTTTGTGGTATAATTTGAAGTCAGGTAGTGTGACGCTCCCAGCTTTGTTCTTTGTGCTCAGGATTACATTGGCTATTTGCGATCTTTTGTGGTTCCCTATAAATTTTTAGAATTGTTTTTTCTATTTCTGTGAAGAATGACATTAGTATAAGGATTGCATTGAATCTGTAGATTGCTTTGAATAGAATTGCCATTTTAACAATATTAATTCTTCTGATCCCTGAGCATGGAAAATCTTTCTATCTTTTGTGTCTTCTTCAATTCCTTTTATCAGTGCTTTATAGTTTTCATTGTCTAGATCTTGGTTAAATTGATTCCTAGGTATCTTATATTCTTTGTAGATATTTTAAATGGAATTGCTTACTTGGTTTCTTTTTCAGATTGTTCTTTGTTGGGACATATAAATGCTGATGATTTTTGTATATCGATTTTGTATGATGGAACTTTACTGAATTTGTTTATCAGTTCTAACAGTTTTTTTTCCTGGAATCTTCAGGTTTTTCTAAGAATCATGTCATTTGTGAACAAGTCTTATTTGACTTCTTCCTTTCAAATTTGGATGCTTTTTATTTCTTTCTCTTGCCTATTTGCCTATTTCAGGAAGTCTAGTATTATGTTGAATACAATAGTGAAAGTGGGCATCCTTGTCTTATTCCAGATTTTAATGGAAAGTCTTTCAATTTTCCCAGTTCAGTACAATATTAGCTGTGGGTTTGTCATATATAGCCTTTATTATTTTCAAGAGTGTACCTTGTATACCCAGTTTGTTGAGGGTTTTTATCATAAAGGGATGTTGAATTTTATCAAATGCTTTTTTTTTTTTTTTTGCATCTATTGAAATGATCATATGGTTTTTGTTTTTGGTTCTGTTAATGTCAAGTTTCACGTTTATTGATTTGCATATGTTGAACCATCATTGCATCCCTGGAATGAATCTCACCTGATCATGGTGCATGATCTTTTTAATGTGTTGTTGAATTTAATTTGTTAATATTTTGTTGAGGACTTTTTCATCTATGTTCATCAGGAATATTGGCCTGTAGTTTTGTTGTTGTTGTGTTTTTGTATGGTTTTGGTATCAGGGTAATTCTGGACTTGTAAAATGAATTTGGAAATATTCTCTCATCTTCAATTTTTTTTGAAGAGTTTGAGTAGAATTGGCATTAGTTCTTTAAATGTTTGGTAGAATTCAGAAAAGAAGCCATCAGGTCCTGGGCTTTTCTTTGATGGAAGACTTTTTTATGGTTTCTATCTTGTTACTTATTATTAGTTTGTTGAGGTTTTCTATTTCTTCATGTTTCAATCTGGGTAGTTTGTGTCCGGGAATTTATCAGTTACTTCTACTTTTTCCAATTTGTTGGCATTATTATTAGTAATTATGTATAATGATCATTTGAATTTCTATCACCTCAGTTATTATGTCTCCTTTCTCATATCTGATTTTATTTAATTGAGTCTTCTCTCTTTTTTTCTTCTAGCTAACAGTTTCTCAATTTGGTGTATCTTTTCAGAAAACCAACTTGTTTCATTGATCTTCTGTATTTTTTTTAGGCTCAATTTCATTTATTTCTGCTCTGATCTTTATTATTTCTTTCCTTCTACTAATTTTGGGTTTGGTTTGTTCTTGCTTTTCTAGTTCCTTGAGGAACATTGTTATTTATTTGAAGTTTTTCTACTTTTTTGATATGGGCATTTATTGATGTAAACGTTCCTCTTATTACTGATTTTGCTGTATCCCATAGATTTTGCTATGTTATATTTCCATTTGTTACACAAAGTTTTAAAATTTCCTTCTTAATTTCTTTATTGATCCATTTGTCATTTAGGAACATGCTGTTTAATTTCCAAGCATTTGTGTATTTTCTGTGGTTCCTCTTGTTATTGATTTCTAGTTTTATCCCATTGTGGTCAGAAAAAATATTTGATATAATTTCTACTTTTTTTAATTTATGGAGACTTGTAGCCTAACATATGGTTTATTCTGGAGAATGTTCTGTGTGCTCATAAAAAGGTTGTATATTCTGTGGCAGTTGGGTGAAATATTCTGCAGATATTCTTCAGTTAGGCTTATTTGGTCTAGGGTATAGTTTAACTCTGATGTTTATTTGTGATTTTCTGTCTGGATGATCTTTGCATTACTGAGAGTGGATGTTGAAGTATCTTACTACTATTGTATTGCAGTCTATTTCCCTCTTTAGATTTATTAATGTTTGTTTTATATACTTGGATGCTCTGTTGTTGGGTATTTAGATATGTAGATATTTATAATTGTTATGTAGTCTTACTGAATTGATCCCTTTGTCATTATGTGGTGACCATCTTTGCCTTTTTTAAAAATCTTTCATTTGTAGTCCATTTTATCTGATATAAGTATAGTTAACTCCTGCACTATTTTAGTTTCCAGCTGCATAGAATATCTTCTTCCATCCCTTCACTTTTAGTCTTTGTGTGTCTTTGTAGGTGAAGTGGGTTTTTTGAAGGCAGCATATAATTAGGTCTTGTTTCTTTATCTATTCATTAATTAATGTCTTTTAATTGAAGAATTGAGTCTGTTTACTTTCAATGTTATTATTGATAAGTAAGGACTTACTACTACCATTTTGTTGCTTGTTTTCTGGTTGTTTTGCAACTCTTCTCTTCCTTTCTTCCTTTCTTCCTGCCGTCTTTTGTGGTTTTTATTTTCTCTGATACCATATTTTAGTTCATTACTTTTTATCTTTAGTGACTCTGTAATAGGTTTTTGCTTATGGTTACCATGAGACTACAAAAACCATCTTATAGATATAGCAGGTTATTTTAAACAGATGGGTAACTTATCTTAGATCTCAAAGAGAAGAATAGAAACAAAGAAAAAATGAAAAAAAATCTCTCTATACTTTAACTATATTCCTCCACCACACATTTTGACTATATGTTGTCTCAATTTACATATCTTTATATTGCCTACCTCTTAAGAGATTGTTGTAAGTATTATTGTTTGTGATAGATTTGTTTTGGGGGATTCATACTACTGTTATGAGTGGTTTGCACACCACCGTTACAGAATTAGAGTATTCTGGGTTTGTCCATGTACTTAATTTTGCCAGTGGATTTTATGCATTCAAATATTTTCTTTACTGTTTTTCTCTTTAAATTGAAGAAATCTCTTTGGCATTTCTTATCAGATAGGTCTGGTGGTGGTAAATTCTCTCAGTTTTTGCTTATCTAGGAAAGACCATCTCTCCTTCATATTTGATTTGAAGGATAGCTTTCTTGAATTCAGAGTTCTTGGATGGCAATGTTTTTCTTTCAATTCTTTGAAAATGTTGTCCCATTTCCTTCTGGCCTACATGGTTTCCATTGAGAAATCTATTGCCAAACAAATTTGAGCTCCTTTATATGTTATTTGCTTTTTTACTCTTGCTCATTTTAGGATCCTCTCTTTTTCTTTGACCTTTGGGAGTTTGATTATTATATAAATTGGCATAGTCTTATTTGAGATAAATCTGTTTGGTGTTCTCCGACCTTCCTGTACCTGGATATTTATCTCTCTCTTAAGTTTTGGAAAGTTTTGTATTATTATTTCTTTAAATGATATTTCTACCCTTTGCTCTTGCTCAACTCCCTCTTGGACACCAGTAACTTTTACACTTGGTCTTTTGAGATAATTTTCTATATCTTTTAGGTGATCTTCATTCTTTTTCATTCTTTTTTCTTTTTTCTCCTCTGTTTATTTTCAAATGGCCTGTCTTACAGCTCACTGATTTTTTCCTCTGCTTGATCCATTCTGTTGTTGAGAGCCCATGATGAATTTTTCAGTTCAGTAAATGTATTTTCAGTTACAAAATTTCTGTTTCATTTTTAAAATTATTATTACCATCTCTTTTTTAAATTTCCCTGATAAATTTCTGAATTGCTTTTCTGTGTTATCTTGGAGATCACTGAGTTTCCTCAAAACTACTATTTTGAATTCTTGATCAAAGAGTTTATATATTGCCGGTTTGTTAGGGTCAATCACTGGATCCTTGCTTTGTCCATATGAGGAGGTTATGGTTCCTTGTTTGCTGTTGTGTCTTATGGATGTACATATGCATCTTTGCATTAAAGGATTAGTTATTCATTCCAGTCTTTTCTGTCTGCCTTGTTTGGTTTTTATTGGATATGTTTTCTTAGAGATTCTTTGTAATTTATCTCTTGATTTTCTTTCTTTTCTTCCCTGCTAGGTCACTGCCTCCTTTTTGGCACTAGATGGTGCCTTAAGCCTACTTTCCCTCAGTTCTAGTAAACAGAAGCCACCCATTTCAAATTGGCGAGGTCCCAAAGGAGATATCCCAGTAGTGTGAGAAGGTTGGCTAGGAGTTTGTGCCCAGAGGACCCATGGGGTAAACCTCCTATAGAGTGGTGCTGTTGAACAGCCACTCTGATTTGGTATCTTCTTTGGCTGAAGTTATACGGCAGAATTTCCAGTGCTGTAGACAGTACTTCCATCTCCCCACTTTATCTCTGACTATCCTCAGGAATATTTGTTCCTTCAGGCACTCCCTATGATTCCTTTGGGTTGAGTCAGAGAGAGGTGTCATGCTAGGAAGCTCAAGATGGTTGGGGAGCTGGTTGCCATCCTTTATCTCACTTTTTCCAGTGTAGAACTCATGAGTTGAGGGGAAACTTTCTGCACGTTTACTGCTGGGGAGATTGGGGGGCGGGGCATTGTGAGTATGGAAATCTGGTTCTCTTACCTTCTGCTTGAAGTTTTTTCACTTCACTATGGCCCTAGAAACTGCCTCCTTATCGTATTTGAGTTCTGGGATATTGCTGGTGACAATCTCAGAGCCGTATATTTGTTTTGGTTTTCCGTGAGTATGTGTGTGGGGAGGAGTAAACCCAGCTTGCTTCTGTGTCACCACTTTGTAACCAGAGTTCCCTCAAATTTTCCTTTGAATCAGCTTTAACATTTTATTGGCTTCCTCATTAATTAATAAGTTAAATAAAATACTTTCATTCATTTTTTATGAGAGTAATATTCCAAACTCTTTGTAAAATGATACTTTAATACATTAGATTTTAAAAAAGAATGTTTGATTAAAAGCCTTTTGACTGACAATTGATAGTCAACATGGTGAGTGTGAACTAAGAGAACAAGACATAATCCCTATAAAGTTCATCAGAAAATTGCTTGCACATTTTATAAAAAGTGTGGATTTATTCACAGAAAGCAGTTTTGAATTATAGCATGAAAAATCTAGAGCAGTTTTGGATAAAAAGATTACATTCATATGTTTTCAAAAATTATTCCTAATATTCCTGAGGTTGTAAACCCACTTGCCCATCTCTGGCTTGGTGTAGACACCTAGGATGACTTTACCCAAGCCGCAGGTAAATATGCCAACACTTCCCACCCACTGCCCTGCTTTTAAAGATTTTTTCAAGCCATATTTTGTCTGTGTGAGATATGTGTATCACAGATATCTTTTCTTTTTTTGCCTTTCTACTTTGCATTCCCTAATTTTGATGGATGGAATTACTCCTTCAACTGGTTGCAGTCAATTTGTTTTTTTCAGGGTTAGAGTAAACAAGTCTTTTAATTGTCTGATTGAATTATTCCTTATCATTTTATTCTTATCATGTCTTTATTAACTTGCTCGTTAGGCACCATTCTTTTATTGACACTCCTCTTCATTCTGCTCCAGTTCATACAGAACAAAATACATTTCTGTAGCACATCAGGTTGTCTTTTGCCCTCAGATCTTTGTACTTAAACCTGGAATAGTCTTGCCCCTACTTCTGAGATGAATTTTCTCTGGAAAGCTTTTCCTGATTTGGAACTCAGGGTTAGGTGCCTCTGTGCTCCCACAAACTATATTTTTCCTATGGTGATTATAGCACTATATTTTAAATACCTATTTCCTTATCCATTACCTTCACTAGACTTTAATACTCTTGAGACTGGTTACAATGTCTTGTTTACTCTTGAAGCTTCCATACTAGCCTAAAGAGAGGCACACAGACAGTACTTAATATACACTTATGAGAAAAAATAGATGAAGTTCAGGGAATAGCTCTGAGGTTTTAATAATATGAACTACAAAAAAAAATTGAACATGATGGGGTTCAGAACATGCTACCCCAAAATGTGGCGCCTTTGCATACTGACTATTTAAAGGTGAAGGAATGTGAGAAAACCACAGAAGCAGGAAGGTCTTTCTGGTCTTCCCCTACCCTTCTCCTTTAATGTGGTTCATAAGACCCTCATGTGACCCACTCTCTCCCTAAAGCCAGAGGAAAGAAACATCCTGATCTCTGAACACAAAGGGTCACAGAGAATAATCTGAACCAACAGGTCTTGCTAAGTTTCTCTTAGTTTATTATCCTTAGATTGTACATGTTTTGTTCTATCTTATTACTCCATGATTATCAACTCTTCATCAAAGATAATGTAAAGATACATAGGTTTAACCATTTCTGTGGGTCTTCATTTCCTTATGAAGGCTCCCATGTCTTATAAAACTTATGTTAAATACATTTGTATGCCTTTCTTTTGTTAATCTGTCTTTTAATACAGAGGCTCCAGCCAATGAACATAAGATAGGTAAAGGAAAAATAGTTTTCCTCCCTTACAAATTCTATAAGGATGAATCCATGTGATTGAAGCTACTAAGAAATCTAAGGCAACTGGAGGAGAATTTTTGTTAGTCTTGCCAATTTGTTTAACTTACTGATTCATTCTTCATCATTAGTGGGTTTAAATCAGTATCTCAACTATCCTGAGAGTTCAAATGGCAAAAGGCACTTACTTTATTAGAAATGCTTATAGTCGACATGTTGAATGAGTAATCTAAAAACAGAAATCAAGTTTTGTCTTATCATTAAAACTGTCCCATCTCACTACTCACACAGACAAAATGTTTAGATCACATAATGATATAAGACATCATAGTTCAGTAGTTGCTACTTTGGTGTCTTCTACTGTGGAAAGCCATGTTTTCACAGAGTCTTTGCTGGTGTTAAAGTGTTAAAGGGAGGCCCTGACTCCAGACCATTTAGATAGGTGAGGACAAATTCCTGTTTTTGTTTTTTATTTTGCTTTAAACTATCTGAGATTTCCAATGTTTCTGTAGCAATCCAGTTGCCTATAGCCTGGAGACTTATAATGAAAACAATTAGCATTTTATATTTAACTATAATTTTCATTGTATTGACCACATGTAATTGTGTCATATTTCTACCGAGTAACTTCCTGATTAGTGACGATCACAGATGCTGTTGTTGCATTGTTGGAATTACTATTTGAACAAAAATAAAGTTAGTGTGCTCTTTTCTTAGTCATAATAAATTTCCAGGTATGACACAAATTATGAAAATAGTCAATAAAAACAGATGTTACCAATTATTTTGTAGTTCTGTATTTGGAAAAAATATGGGGGGTTGAATATGCATACCAAGTGGAATTTTTTCTGTTATATTTATATTTGTGAGGAAATGATTGCTAAAAGATGTAAAATTATGATGTCGTGTGAAATTGTTGTGCAGAATATCTTTATCGTGCTAGTGTTAGAGAAAGGGTTGATACACAGTGCCGTATTACCTTGGGTAATTGTGGCTTATGATTATACATTTTGAGAGACATGGTTTGCCTTTGAGAACCAGAGATGTCACAAAACTTTCCCCCCAAAAAAGAACATTCTAAGAGGACATTATTAAGAGTCCTCTCAACAACTGTGTGATATTTGTTTTGAACATTGGAGATATCTAGTATTCATTTTATCTAAACCTGTCCCTTCTCCACCCAGGCACCAAGGTCTATGTCTAGTCCTATAAGTCAATCTGTCTGGCAATGATTTTAAATGCATGTCACTTTGGTGCCATATCTCATGTAATTAATGATAGCATTTTATTACTATTTATTCTGATAATCAGTAAATGTCTGTAGGGTGGCCTACTTAGTTCGTAAAGAATACCATCATATATGTCTATTGATATGAAATGTTATATCATGAAAGTAACTCAGAATTTCTTCTTTCCTCTACTTATTGTCTATTCTTATTCCACATAGAATGTGAGACAGTAGAAAGAAAGAATAATAGTGACTTTAATTTTATGTTTTTCTAAATTTATTTTTTTTTATTTGAGACAGTGTCTTGTGTCATTGCCCCAGGTAGAGTGCAGTGGTATCATAGCTTACTGCAACCTCAAACTCCTGGGCTCAAGTGATCCTCCTGCCTCAGCCTCCCAAGTAGCTGGGAATGCAGGCATGTGCCACCCTACCTGGTTAATTTTTTCTATTTTTGGTAGAGACAGGGTCTCACTCTTGTTGGGACTGGTCTCGAACTCCTGAGTTCAAGTAATCCTCCCACCTTGGCCTTCTAGAGTGCTAGGATTACAGATATGAGCCACCATACCCAGCCTAATTTTACATTTTTTTAATCCTCAAGAATTTGGAAAAATATAACCCAACCTTTGAGGGTGGGGATGAGGAGAATAATTAAATTAAGCATGGGCTAGAAAAAGCTGATCTAAGAGTTAATACCTACTTTTGAAAAGAATGACTAGCAGCTTCTAAAATGGCATCTCAGTGATCCCCATCTCTGGTATTCAAGCCTTTGTGTAGTCCCTTCTGTATTGTATTAAGGTTGGTCTGTGCCACCAATAGAATACCTAGTGATGGTATGTCACTTCTAAGGCTAGCTTATAAAAGACATCACTGATTCTGCCTCTCTCTTCCTCCTCTCTTTCCCTCTATATCTCAGATAACGCACCCTGGTGCAAGTCAGCTGCTGCGTTATGAGGAGCGCCCATGTGGAGAGGGACTGAGGCCTCTGGCGAATAGTCAGTTAGGAACTGAGGCCTTCTGCTAACAGCTGCATGAGTGAGCCATCTGGCAAGCTGATCCTCCAGCCCTAGTCAAGCCTCACATGATTGTCACTGTAGCTGACATCTGAATTGCAACCTTATGAGAGACCCTAAGACCCCACTCAGCCAAGCAGCTTCAGAATTCCTGATCTACAGATAAGGTGAGATAATAAGCGTTTGTTGATTTAAGCCGCTAAGTTTTGCATCATTAGTTACACAGGAATAGATCAACAGTATAAAAGCCCTTGGGAACTTTACATTGGTTGTGCATAGCTTTATACAAGCATGCACATACTTGTACATTCATAAAGATACAAAAAATCCTCAACCGCTTACATTTTTAAGCTTTTGGAACTCTCAATTTTCCCTTCCTAATAAGATATAAGAGGGGGAAAAAAGAATCAATTTCATTACAAGCATTTGTGGGTTAGCAGCTCAGAAAGTGGAGGCCATGAAATGCGAATGTTGTAATGTTAGGATTTTTTGTGCGGGGACTAGACTTCCTGCCAGTATATCTCCTGCCCTCAGGGATGCAATGATCATTAAGTAACTCAGAGTCATGCAGCTGGGGCTTTCAATAGGGTATGGAGGTCATCTTCTCAATCAAGGATAGAGAGCTCAAATCCAGGTATTATTTTGTTTGTCTCTGCTTATATAGATCTTGGCAATGTTCAAGTAAAGTGTATTTATTTCTAAGGAAACCATATCAATGTACCACAAACTTGAAACAACATAAATGTATTGGCTTATAGTTCTGGAGGCCAGAAGCCCCAAATCCAGGCATCCGCGGCGTACGCTCCCTCTGAAGACTGTGCAGGAGAACCCTTCCTTGTCTCTTCCAGCCTCTGGTGGCTTCGGGTATTCCTTGGTCTGTGGCAGCATAAACCTCCTCTCTGCCTCTGTATTCACATAGCCTTCTTCCCTGTGTCTCTCTGTATCATCTCCTTCTCTTATACAGATGACTGTCATTGGATTTAGGGCTCACCCTCAATTCAGAATAATTTTGTCTCAAAATCTTTAACTTAACTATGTCTGCAAATACCCTTTTCCCAAATAAGGTTACCTTTATGGGTTTCAAGGATTAAAACTTGGACATATCTTTTGGGGAGCCACTGTTTAACCCATAACATAACGCAAGTATAGGATTTCTCCACAGGCAGTGGTGGTTGATTTCTCAGGGCCTTGAAGGTTGCTCTTTGCTGGGTCTACAGCTGAGTTAAAGCAGCAGCAGCAATAGCAATGGTGGTGAAATAGGTCTCACCTTGCAGGAGAACTTTCAGTCTCATTCATATTCTGTAGACTTAATGAAGGAGACAAAAATCATATTGACCTCATTAAGAAAAGTAAATGATGAAATGAGGAGAGAAACTGGAAGCAAATTGAAATAACTATAGTGTGAAATAAATATATAGCAATCATTTTAGTAAAGAAACTTCTGAATTTCTGACTACAATGTAGAGAAAGAAGTGTTTTTCCCTTACTGTCAAGTAAAAATCTATAGATGAAGACAAAACCAAAATCATGGAAAAACCTACATTAATTGAATATACTTAAGCTAACCCACAAAACCACCCCACATACCTTAGAAGGAAATTCTTGGTAGGAAGAATGATAAGGATATTAGGGCATGGATTTTAGGGCTGCCAGTGCAGACCTTATGATAAATCTGCTCACACTTAGACCATCTGCAAATTCAAACTCTAAGTATGCATAGTGAACAACATGTTTTAATTACATTTTCTCAGATCCTTATGCCAACACTGTGGAATGGTATAATCATCACCATTTGTGATAGATTCTTTGCAAAGATGACTTTAACAACCCTTCCCATCCATTTGTTTTTGTTTTTAAAATATCTTTTGGTCAATTTCATTTCTACTTTTGGTTTTTTGAAAGACACTATTAACCCTGGGGCAATTGTAAGCTACCGTGGCATTGATGTAGGCAGCTTGTTGAAAAAGAGATTAGAAAGCTAGATGCACTTTTGTGGTAGACTAATTGTATTAATGGCCCCAATTCTTCACTCCTTCTTTTATTTATGACTTTCGCCTTGTGACTTTGCAGTTCTTCTTACTTAAGAAGCAGAATCTCTTTCCCTCTCCTTATATTCTGAGTTCATCCATGTGATTTGCAGATGTGATGTAAACAGAGGCTTCAAAACATGGTTGTACACTGCTGCTTCTGCTCTGGAACCTCAAGCCTTTCTTGTGGAAACATGTCTGGGCTGGCCTGATGGGAGGACGCGAGAGACATGTGGAGCACAGTCAAGTCTTCCCGCTGACAGACAGCTGACCTCAGAAGTGTGAGTGAGCCCAGCTGAGCCCAGAAGGCCTGCTTAGTCTAAATTGCTCATGCACAGACTTGTTAACTAAATAAAGACTGATTTGAAGGGTAGTTTATTAACAGCATTATTGTGGCAAGAGTAACCAATATGAATATCATTCAAGATTTGCTTCTTTTTTGGGGGAAGTGAGGATTCCAAACTGATAGCTTCAGGGACATTTTCTTTTTCTTGGATTCAGACAGTGCAACAGGCCTTTGAACTATCTATCTATCAGAAAGATTCCAAAGGCCTTATAATTTGGCTAATGACAGAATTATAATTGCCAGCTTAATGGTGAAGATCAACAGGGCATGTGTTTTAGGGCCACTAGTGCATGCTTCAGGTGCAAGAAGAAGTATTAGACCAAGTACAAAGAGTATTAATTTCCAGCGAACACACTCATAGGCATATAGTTTTGCTAATGGAATGCTGTAAAACCTGATTATAATAAATCCTAGTGGACTCAGGAAAAAACTATAAATGACATTTTATAATGTCCCACTTGCACTGAGTCCTAAGTTAGGTCAACAGGGATTTAAAAGCCTTCCACCATCTAAAGGCTTTCTCAGTACATAAATTGTGCATAAGAAATTTTCAGCATATTTCTATGCATTATGTGATCACATTTTTGCCCTCTCTAGAAATTTTTAGGAGGCAAAATTTCTCATATTTATTTATTTTTTTTAAGTTTTACATCTTACTACTTAAAATTTGGTATTTCTTCCCATAAAAAAATACCAAACTGCTACAGTCTACAATTTACCCTCTATTTTTAAAATTAAAAATATCTTTAAAAATTCATCGTAAGCATAATTTTAATGGTTATATAATACTTAGTTATATGAATATTATAATTTAACCATTTCCATTTCCTATTTCTTCTACTTTTTGTTACTACCATTGAAGCAATATTTTGTGTTTGCATTTGTTGTCATTTCTATATGAGAAATTTCAAGACATGGGATTATTGGATCAAATGCTATAAATACTTCGAGGTTTAAAGTCCTAAATATGTATAGTCAAACTGTTTTTAAGAAAGGCTGTGCTGCTTCCTGCAGTGCATGTGAATATCTTTCTCACAACAAGCTTGCCATAATTGAGTATATTCCTTAAAAATTATCCTTTGCTAGTATACTTGTATTATGCAATTTACAAAGCTCAATAGGGCTAAAAAAATAGCAAGAATGTGATTATTTTCAATTGCAAAAATATCCCTGGTGGTCTAGTGGTTAGGATTTGGTGCTCTCTCTCTCTCAATTGCAAAAGTGACTTCTGAGATTAAAGTTTACAGAAGTGCTTTTGAAACTGTGATGGAGATGGAAATCCAGCAACTAGTTTTTTTGTTCCAGGCCATGCTTCTCAAATGGCCTGATTCATGGTTGGAAGGATTGAAATTTCCAGCTAATTGTTGGTATGTTTTTGGACTTTTATTTTTGGTACTCCAGATATATTCTAGGTACATAAAAAAGTGGGAATGGGGTGACAGGTGCCACAGAAAAAGTTGCAACTGGCCCCAAGAATATGCCTCTGAACCTCTGCAATGCAGGTAGACATACACTTATGGATAATAATGCTTCAAAAGAGGAGAACTTGAGATATAGTAGGAATAGTAGAAGATTCAGGTTATGACAGACCTGGTTAGAATGCTATCTATCTCTGTTACTTATATTCTCTGTCATCTTAGGCAAGGTACTTAACCATTGTAAGTTTCTTCATTTTTAAAAGGCGCTAGAAATCACAACATGGTAGGATTGTTATGAGAAATAAGTGGTGTAATGTAAGTAAATAACAACACAGTATAAATGCACCTAATAATAATGACAGTTACCAAAGAAAAGAAAATGCTGAGTGGATTGGATGCCAAAATAGAGGTTTAGTGATGGAAGTCTGTAAATTTTGAAGCATCAGAAAGTAGACGAACAACTGAAATTTGGGGAAACCGGCAAGATGTTGTGGACTAAGTGATAAGATTTTAGGGCTCTGGTGGGCACTAGAGCATTTTCCCATTGACCCTCAGGATAACTTACTGTTATAGTCGGGGTTTCCAGATAGACAGAATTGATAGGATTTACATATACACACACACATACATACATATATAATGTATATACACATTACATATGTGCGTGTGTGTGTGTGTGTGTATATATATATATATATATATAGAGAGAGAGAGAGAGAGAGAGAGAGAGAGAGAGAAAGAGACAAAGAGAGAGAGTGAGTTGAGAAGGGATTTATTTGAGTGGGGAATTGGCTCAAGGTACCATGGAGGCAGAAGTCCCATAATAGGCCATTTACAAGCTGAAGAATCAGGGAAGGCAATACTGTGGCTCAGTTTAAGGCCAAAGGTCTCAGAACCAAGGAAACCAGTGGTATAACTCTCAGTTCCTCTGAGGCCAAAAGCTCAAGAGCCCATGGGCATGCTCCTGTGAGTCCTGGATACCAAAGGCTAGAGATCCTGGAATTCTGACATCCAAAGCAGGAGAAGAAGAGTGAAAAGAGCTCCAGAAAAGGGAGAAAGCATTCACTCTTCCTCCACCTGTTTGGTCTGTCCAGGCCCACAGCTTACCGGATGGTGAGAGCCAGTCCCACATTGAGAGACAGTCTTCCCCACTCCGTTCACATGCTCAAATGCTGATCTTCTCCAGAAACACCTTCACACATACACTTGGGGCAGCCCAATCATTTTAATCTAATGCTAAACTACCTGGATTTCCCTTTTAGCAGAAAAGGCATGGGCTTATTGCCCACTGAAGCATTGAGAATAATTAATGCTTTACCAGCTGTCTGGGAATCCCTTAATCTAGTCAAGTTGATACCCCAAATCAACCACCACATTCACTTTCCTAGCGGTAATGCCTCAGGAAACAGTGGCCAGATGTGAATACCTGGGCTGCCTTACCGTTCTGCATCTTGAACTTCATCTTCTAGTGAAATGACTAATTGTCATAAACCATGTGCCTGGAACTAGAAAATCTTAGGTATTTATTGGGATTACCCTAAATGAGAGTATCTGTGAAAAACAATATATCTTAGTGTGTCAGGCTGATATTGAAGGGATGAAGTATGGCTATGGTGAAGCCTTGACTTCAGAGAGAATCCACCTCCACATTTAGGATATCAGAACATAGTACATATAGTCTTTACCTCGAACCAATTGTAATTAAGAGATTATGGTGAAAATCTTTGTGGTTAACATTATCTAAAAATTGATAGAGAGGTGGTTTTATGAGGACTCAAATGGTTCGAATTTCCCAATACCAATATGCCATGTTTGGACACATCATTTTATACTCACAAGAAAAGAAATATAAGAACATGTGTTGACATACAATGTCACATTGGACTAATTTGGACCATTATTAAGATTTTCAGTAATTCCTGTAGCTAATTTTGTTATGTATCGATTATTGAGATAGGAGCATTGCTTGTGACAGCTACACCACAGACAAATTATTTCAGCTCAATATATAATACAAAACTAGAGTTTGAGTTTCTATAAAATTCTTTTAATGAAGCCCCCTATTAAAACTAGCCCTGCTTAAATGGACCATCATAATTAGGAAAGGGACTTTGGTGTCCCCAAAGAGGAGTCTTCTACTAATGAGGATTAATGTGAGAACTACAGAAATTACTTAGAATGAGAAACATCTGGGAGGAAAAGGTTTTAAAGATTTGAATTGAGTTGGATAAATGTGGCTCAAAAATTGAAGTTGTTCTTC
Source organism: Indri indri (assembly GCA_004363605.1). Lineage (NCBI taxonomy): Eukaryota > Metazoa > Chordata > Mammalia > Primates > Indriidae > Indri > Indri indri. Next base: position 64,734 of record RJWJ010002510.1, read on the forward strand.
GTGAGAAATGTCATTAACCCAACCTGAAGGATTAGCAGACGATTATAAAGAAGTAAATGAGGCAGTACTCATTAAAATACAGTTTCTTTGGATTGAATAAAGATGAACAAAATGTACTTTTTTTGTATTACTCATCGGCAAAATATTAGTTGAACTGAGGATGCCACATAGACTTTGTTTTGCATTTCTTACTTTTTCTCTTTTATATTATGTGGACTCTTCATTCCACAAGGAAATGTTGATAGGGCTTCATTAACAACGACATAGGGACTAATAGAAGAATATGCTTCTAGAGTTGGAAGGGATTTTCATTTGACTTTTTACCTATTACATTCCCTCAAATAGTAAGTTGATGTCTGTGCTGGAATAACTCCAGTCATAGGGGAATTCAGGATCTCAAGAATCAGCCCATGTCTTTTGCTGATAGCACCAAATGTTAGAAAGCTCTTCCTTATGTAACAAGAAAAATTATTGCTGCACCCACATGAAGTTTTCTCTAATGAGGAGGAAAATCAATCTTCTGTTACCTCTCCACTCTTCTTTCAATAGTGATGGAAGGGAACACAGTGACATGGATCTTGAGCTCTGTTTTAGTGCATTTTGTGTTGCTATAATAGAATATTTGAGACTGGGTAATTTATAAAGAAAATATGTTTATTTAGCTCATGGCTCTACAGTCTGGGAAGTTCAAGGACATTGCTCTGGCTTCTGCTAAGGGCTTTTGTGATGCATCATAACCTGGAAGAGAAGGTCAAAGGGGAAGCAGACACATGTGAAGAGGTAAAACCTGAGGTTATATCCTGGCTTTACAACAACCCACTCTTACAGGAATAAATTCATTCTTGTGAGAACTAATCCAGTCTCACCAGAGTGAGAGCTTGCTACCTGGAGAAGAGCACCTAGCCACTCATGAGGGATCTGCGCCCATGACCCAGACACCTCCCAATAGGCCCCACCTCTACCACCACACCGGGGATCAAATTTCAGCATGAATTTTGGTAAGAACAAACCATATTCAAACTATAGTAAGCCCAATCTAAGAATTTGATTGGGGGTTTGTGAAGTCCTCTATAAAAACTCAAAGTTTAAGTCTTTAGGTAGTTCTTTGAATAGTTAAAGATGGAACTCTGGAAAGAAGGTTCTCTCTTCAGGAAAACAAATTTTGAAAAATTTTGAAAAGCAGTACTCAGGACATTGTGTGGAATGAGGAGGAAATGATTAAAGAAATAGGAATTTGTCTTTGATTTGGTGGTAATCTAAAAGCTAGGGATTGAGGTTGTGGAACTCAGGGAAGAAAAAGAAAACAAATGGTGTCCAAAAACATGATGATGGGCAGATCACCTCCAATAACATTTCTTTTTAATGTTTGATTATATCTTTTGGTTTTGTGCTGTAAGGCTGCTCAATAAACCAGAACTTTTAGCTAAAGCCTATGACATAATAGCACTGTGGAATGTTGCTTTGTTAAATGAAATACAGGTGACTTGGGGTGAAAAAATCTAGGACAGTTACAGGAAGAGGATGAGGCAACCAGAAATACTGAAAATATATGACAAAAAGCCAGGAGCAAAGGCAACAGGTAAGAGCAGATAAAATGGATATAGAATATAAGCAACTTCCTCCTCCCTCTAGGAAATTGTGGAAATATGGAGAAAGGAAGAATGCTACTGTGTTTGGATAGCAAAGGAAAAGATGATCACAGAGAGCTAGGGGACTTGGGGTCATTTGGGTTAAGTAGCCGATGACTATATGGTACTAATTGTTTTTAATTTCTGGAAATGTCCCAGAATAAATTTAATTCTATCTCCACAAGGACATTCCTTAAACATTTAAAAGCAGCACTGCCTTTCCAAGTCCGATAGATACAGCTTTTTCAAGCATTCCTCAAATACCTTGATTCTGTTATAGATTCTCTCTCATCATCTTGGTCCTGGTCCTCTGGACATGCATCAGTTTCTCAATATCTCTCTTAAAATGCTGTACCTGGAATAGAACTTAGTGTTCCAAGATTGATTTAATCAATGAGAGATGAATACATGTAACCTCCCTTTTTCTGAGTCCCATGATTCTACCTGTGCTTAACTGAAAGGGAATCAATTAATTTTTGAATTCCTTATTACACCACTGACTCAAGTTCAACTTAGGTTTTACTAAACACCTCATTTTTTTGACAGAAAAATTTTCTTTTTTCTTTTTATCTCCCTTATCCTATAGCTATAGAATTTGTTTTATTAAAACTAAATTTTATTATACACATGATTCATCTTTACTGTTTCTTAAATTTGCTTTAGATGTAGATTTATGTCTTGTAAAGATACAACATAGTTGAAAGCTGTACCTACTTTCTTGTCAGTGTGTAAAATGCTGAAAAGAGCAAGGCAGATGTAAAAACATTATGCTATGCTGTTCTCTGAGCACAGCTATTCAATCAACTTCACAACCATATAACCATACGACAGCTAGCCCTCATGTCTCACTTATTCATCCAGAGATTCTAAAAAAGAAAGCAGCCTCCATAATTAAAAGAACTTCATGTCACATATTTTAAAATTTTAAATTTCAACTAACAAAGAGATTCAACGTTTTATTCAAAAGGGAAAACATTGTAACTTACATAAGGAAGTTCAATATTTTACAAATACTGTGACCCCTTTCAAATTTGTGTTACTAGTATTCTTTTTAAATGGGTTTTGACTTTGGATAACTTAGAACTTAATGTTTATTTTTTTTTCTCCTTTGAGTAACAAGAGCTCCCACCTTCCCTACCTGAGTGCAGTGGAGTTCTTTTCTCTCCTACCTGCGTCACGAGATCCTTTCTCCCCATCTGTCTTTAAGGCAATTCTTAAAATATGCCTTAGATTACGTTCTTACATTAAAGAGAATCCGTAATTTTGATGTGTTATAAACTACGATGTGTTATTTGCCCAGCTCTGTCTGGTGGTTGCTTTCTTCATTTCATCTTTAATGTGAGCCTTCAGTCTTAATTTTTAAAAAAATTTCAAGTCTGTAATGTCTCCCCCATGTCAATTCTAAGCAAAGGGAGCATGTTGACTTGCTTAATATAAATTTAATGTAAACTTAATTTATTCATTATAATTATAATTTGTATAAATAATGTATAAACGTGGTCCTGTTCTAGGAGGTTAATATAAATGTTATATAAACACGGTTTTATTGTATGAGGATCTCAGCTGTATTTACAACAGTTTCTCCCTGTACTAGTCAGTGTTCTTAGTTACAGTCAAATTCACTCCAGTTAGTTTAAATGGAAAGGGATTTATTACAAAGTATTAGCGGGCTTATAGAATTTTTAAATGTGCGTTGAACCAAAATTATGTCACACAGAGAGAAGTGACACAAGTAGAAGAAATGTCCAAACACGTCATGACACTGTTTCCAAAGGAATTAAACCATCTTGCTGCTGCCTATGGTTGTCGCACGCCTGTTCACCAAACAACCTCCAGAGCTCCTTCTGAAAAACCTAAGGCCTCCCTGACCTTGTTTGTCAGATCTGAGTCGTCCTTGCTGCATAATATTGTTTCCACCAGGAAAGTCTCATGAGGTGAGTCTTTTGGTGGAATGTGGTCAAATGAATAACCTTGCTGCAGGGAATCTGGGAAATGTAGACTTCATTTTTCAACCTCTAATGACCAGGGAGGTAGGCATATTGTAAGGCTGCTGGAATGGTGCTTAGTTAATCAATCTGAAATGTCTGCTGCAGTTACCCCTTGGGCCACCTAATGTGCATAGGTACTCTTCTTCCCAGACTAAAACTTCCCCATAACAATGGGAGCCAACGGTATGCTCTCTATATAAAGAAACTAGTCTTTTCAGAATTGAAGATGGGCTGAACTTTTCCCAAGAGAGCAGTTTCAAAATTTCATCAGTCATTGCATCCGTTTCTGTTGGGTAACATTCAAAACTCTTCCTGTTCAGTCACTATTCTGTATTAATATACTTGATCTATGCTAAATTTATAAAATTTACAATCACTGTCTCATCCTATTTAAAATAGTAGAGGAAATGGAAAGAAGGGAGAAAAAAAAAGAAGAATAATTTAATGGATATGGGAGGTGGAATTCATTCCCTTTTCTGCCTTCGTCCATTATTTAATTTCTTTGCTCTTGGCCAGCCCTTCTGGAGCTGAAAGTGTCTGTGTTGGGTTGCTTTTTATCACTGGATAAAGTGGGATGAGGAAACACTGTGTAGAGGAGCCCATTAGGTCTGGACTTACTCCTCCGTGCCACCGTTGCTCAGTAGCATCCTTATTTCCTCTTGATAGTCAGCATCAATTATCTAAGCCAATATAGTAACTTCCAGCCTATTGGTCCACGGACATGAGGAAGGAAGACTGGCCAAATTGCAGTCTCAATATAGAGTTCAGTAGAACCAATACATGCCCTGTACCTGGATAACTGAAATTTTTGGTAAGTAGAATGAAATATTTGTCACATTTTCTGAATTAACCTGAATAAATTTCTAACAGGTAACCAAGAGTCAGGTCACTTAATACCACCTGATCACATTCAGATGTATAGAATCTCTGCTAATTGTGTTCTGATTTCCGCTGCTTCTGGCTGGGAGGTTTGTGATGATGTTCTTTTGTTTTGTATGCACATCTTCTAGTGTGCTCCATCATGGTTCTTTCCTCAAGTCAGTGAATTTTCATGTACATTTCACTCTAGCAAGTCATAGTGCTTGGTAAATATTAATATTTATAATAGGTGATTCATACATATAGAACATTGGTCTTTAACCTTGGCTTCAAATCCACAGGGAAATATTCATAGGGCTTCATTAACAATGACACAGGAACTAATAATACCATACGCTTCTAGAGTTGGAAGGGATTTTCATCTGACTTTCTACCCTATAACATTTCCCCAAATGGTAAGTTGGTGTCTGTGCTGGAATAATTGCAGTCATGGGGGGAATTCAGGATCTCAAGAATCAGTCCCTATCTTTTGCCGATAGCACCAAATGTTAGAAAGCTCTTCCTTATGTAAGGAGAAAAATAGTGGGTGATTCACACATATAGAACATTGGTTTTCAACCCTCTGAAGAGACGTGAAGAAAAAAAACCAAACAAAAGTCCCAGAACAAAAACAAATAAAACTCACACCTGGGCTCTCCTCCAGAACAATGAAATCAAGCTCTTTGGAGAGGCCCAGTCATTAGTATTAATATTTTTAAAAAACGACCTGGATCATTCTAATGTGCAGCCAGATTTGAGACACACTAGAATATTATAGGCCTAGAGAGAGCCCTAAAAGTCTCTTATTCTCTACTTTTACTTTTTATTAGTTTTATTTACTATTTTTACTATATTTTACCTGTTCGGGGTATAAACACCTAAAGCAGCTCTGCCAATTAATAATAAAACCTTTTAAACACACAAATACACACACACACTCTTTAACTGTCATATATATTTAAAATTTCCTGCTTACTGGATATAATTTTTAAAATGCAGTTAAAAAGAAAACAATTATCACTCATAATCCTTTCACAAGGAGGCCACCACTGTAGACATTCTGATTATCTCCTGTGTATAAACACATACATAAATAATTGGGATCATATTATCTACTTAATTTTTATCCTGCCTTTTGCCCTTAACAGTTGTTAAGCTGTTCTCCAGGTAAGTAAATACTTATTGAAAAGAGAAATTTTAGAGGCTACATAATAATCTACTGTGTGGCTGAATGAAATTATTTTTATCCTTAAATACTTCTTATTATGGAAAATTTCAAAGTAGAGAGAATAGTGGAATGAACCACCACACACCCATTATGGTGTTCAAATTTTACCATCCTGATTTAGTAGCTTAATTATGGTCTCCGTCCTCCCTGTAAGCGCTGGGGAGGAGTCACAAGGCTGCTAGCCCTGAACGATCACTTTGATTTGTCCTCAGGTCCCCTTCCTGTCGAGTGCTACCACGGAAGTTGATATATAGACCAGCTCTCCAGATTTAGTTTGGTTTCTTTGATGCCGGCCTGGGGCAGTTTCAAAGCATCTTTAGCTACCCCAAATATAAAAAATGTAGGGCTCGCCGTTTCTTAATGTATTTATACATGCAGTTCTTAATCTGCATAGTATACATTTTACTTTACTATATGAGATACTTTGATTTCATGTCTTTGATAGTTTTATTTTTCAATTAGTTTTGTCTTTATGATGTTTAGCCATGTATCTTTACCTGGAAACTTTTCAAACTGCTCAATTTTTAAAAAAGCAGCTTTATTGAGATATGCACGATATACAATAAAATGCACACATTTAAAGCACATAATGTAATAAAATTTGAAATATGCATACATGAAAACATCACCACAATCAAAATAATGAACAAATATATCGCTTCAAAAAGTATTCTCTTACTGTTTGTAAATTCCTTCCCCTAACTTATTCTTGTCCCCTCCCCGAATCTCCAGACAATAGTGATCTGCCTTCTGTCCCTACAGATTAGTTTGCATTTATTAAAATTTTGTATCAATTTTATATCAATGGAATCACATAGAATGTACTCTTTTGTCTGGCTTCTTTTACTCAAAATTTTGAGGTTCACCCATGTTGTACTATGTATCAGTAGCTTATACCTTTGTTTTGCTGTATAGTATTATGTTGCATGGATATTCCAGTTTGTTTATTCATTCATCTATTGATGGACATTTGAGTGGTTTTTAGGCATTATAAATAAAGCTGTACAAGTGTTTGCATGGTCATATGCTTTAATTTCTCTTGGTTGAGAAAGTGAAAATAAAATGAAAATGAAAGGAAAATGGCTAGATTAAATGTTAAATGTACACTGAACTTTTTAAAAAACTGCCAAACTTTTCCAAAATGGTTGCACTATTTATATTGCCACCAGTAGTGTATGAGAGTTTCAGTTCCTTCATATACTTACTGACACCGGGTATTATCAGTCTTTTTAATTGTAACCATTCTCATATGTCTACAGTGGGTGTAATGGTATATTACTATGGTTTCAACTTGTATTTCCCTGATGACTAATGATGTTGAGTATCTTTTCATGTGTTTATGTGCTATCTCTCTGAGTCAACTCAGGCTGATATAAGAAAATAACATAGACTGGGTGGCTTATGAACAACAGAAATTTATTTATCACACTTTTGGAGGCTAAAAGTCCAAGATTAGGGTGCCGGCATGATTGGGTTCTTGGTGAGGGCCCTCTTCCGGTTTGTAGATAGCCATCTTCTTATTGTGTCCTCACAGGGCAGAAAAAGGGGCATGAGAGCTCCCTGGGTCTCTTTTATTTTATAAGGGCCCTAATCCCACTCATGAAGGCCCCACCCTCATGACCTAATTTTCTCCCAAATGCTCCATCTCCTAATACCATCCTATTGGGGATTAGGACTGCAACATATAAATTTTTGGGGAACACAAACATCCAGTCTATAACACCATCTATATATTATCTTTGGTGAAGTGCTTGTTCAATTTTTTTTGCCCATTTTTCTACTTTTTTTCTTATTGTTGAAGTTTAAAAGTTATATATATTGATAAATATATTCTGTTATAGATTCAAGTCTTTTATCACATATATGTTCTGAAAATATTTTCTTATAGTCTGTGGCTTATCTTTTTGTTATTTTAATAGTATATTTTGAAGAGCAGAAGCTTTAAATTTTGATGAAGTTCTGACAGATTTTTGGCAATACTGAACAATTTCTATAGGAGACTTGCTTTGGAATTCGTTATGAATCAGCTATAAAATCTATTTGTTATCAGTAACTGACAATGTTGCCTTTTCTTTGTGAAAAAAACCAGAATTTTAGTAAAATGTCAAATTTTTTTCTTTGGAAAAATGTCTTAACCAAGAAAAATCAAAATTACTCTAGCTAATAAACTCTTTCTTATTTGATTAGGTATAAAAAGGGAAGCCATGCTTTGTCTGAGATGGTTTGCCTGAGCTCTTCCTCCATCCTAAAATAAGAAAGCACAATAAGAGGATTTACCACACACTGGATTTTGTCCTTTCTCTTGGTATAAACCGACAGTGTGTTTGTGCCTTTGTTTCTCACAGGAGACTTGCCCCATGGTCTTGACAGCCTGTGGAGTCATGAATGAGAATATTTTGGTTCTATTCTTTCAAAGTTGTTGTAAGTGGGCAAACCGATACTTCTGCATGGCTTCCTGTTCTGTTTGTTAGCATAGCTTGGCCAATATTCCCATTTTATAGTTAGGATTATAATCAGGACAATACTCTGTGTTATGGCCTCTGGCCCCTACACATAATGACATTAGTAAGGGTGATGACAATAGTGTGAGGAGATGAAGACTTGCAGCATGAGGATTTATTTTCTTAATTTGAATATTTTTTAAAATTAATATTTAGCTACAATTCCCAAGGGAATTTTTTTGAGGAGAGGAAGGGGCTTTCCGTATCCCTAATTCCTCCCTCAGATTAATTGATTTCTGTGTTTGCAATGAATATCTAATATTTTTTTACCTTCAAAGCATTCCTGTTTCTCACAGCATCAGTTTCATTTCCTTTTTGGGAACTAACTTCTTTTTATTCTTAGTGTATGTGTTTTAGATGACTATGACCTCTTCCCTTGGTTCTAGGTGCATTGCCCCAAACCTGGCCTGTTATAGCATTACATTCCCTTGGCAAAGTGATTGGTGCAATGATGAGAATCTGATTCCTGTGACCATTGGAAGCCTTTCTAATGGAATTTACTTAAAGTGTCTGGAAGAGGTCCCCAGAGCATGCTAAATGGATAGACTACAAGCCTGGCATTGCTGGGGGCTGTTTTGCCACTGCTTGGGAAGATGTCCTGAGAATGAAATCGACAGAGACAATGGTAGAGCTATGAGGGTGTCTAAGAGAGATACAGTGTGTTCTGATAACATTTAAGTGGATTTTCCTTCACGTTAAGTAGAAGCACTCTGGTAGAAACAATGTTCAAATAAAATTAAGGCCTTGACCTAGAAGATTCTTAATACAGGAAATTCTGCTGTATTCTTGTTCTTAAAATCTATGATCCACTTCCACTGAAAATATTTGTGAGTTCTATTTATAGAATTTATAAATCAGACATCGGGTATTGTTTGGAGTACAAATAGCCTAGAACGCTAAATGAATTCAGCTGTTTATGTTTCTTCCTGTGAATATTATCTTTTTTGCTTTTAGAGTAAACAGGAAAATATGGATGGGGAAATTAATGCTTTGGATGAGGATAAATTACAGGACATGTTCAAGTGCAGTCTGGATTCTCTCTTGGTAGAATGCAGCTGTGAACTGCTCCTGGTTCTCTGCACTGATTATCTTGTTCCTTGCCTTTGCGCCTGCACTCACGGTGTTTTTTCCTTTCAGTTCTCATTACTAGCTTTACTCCGAACCATTTTTTAATACACACCTCATACATCACCTCTTTCAAGAGGCTTCCCTTGACCTCTGCAGACTGTCAAGTGCCCTTCCTCACTACGCCTGATACTCTCTGCTCTGTATTAGTTCCACGTCTTATATCTGTATACTTTAAATGACGAGCTTTTTGAGTGCAATGTGTCTCATTCATCTGTATCCCCAGCGTCTGGAACCATTCCTAGTAGCTCAGAGCAGATGCTCTGTAATGGTGTTCTCAAAAAGCACACCAAAACAAAATGAAACAAAAAGAGCAGATAAAAATAACTGGATATAACTTCTGAATGGTGGGATTGATCTACATCTAACTAATTATCACAATCACCTAGGGATATTTTTTAAGGGAAATATTAGTTGGTGATAGAAATTCTGATTTAGTGGGTGTATTAGTCTGCTAGGGCTTCCATAACGAAGTACCAGAGACTGGGTGGCTTAAACAACAGAAATCTATTTTCTCACAATTCTAGAGGCTAAAAATTCAAGATCAAGGTGTCAGCAGTGTTGATTTCTTCTGAGGCCTCTCTCCTTGGCTTGCAGATGCCCTTTATTCTCCCTGTGTCTTTGTGTGGTCTTTCCTCTGTGATTGTCTGTGTCCCAATTTCTTTTCATAAGGACACCAGTCACTTTGGCTTGGGGCTCACCTGAATGACCTCATTCCACCTTTATTTTTTAAAGGCCCATCTTCAAATACAGTGATGTTCTGAAGAACTGAGGGTCAGGACTTCAACACATGAATTTGGTGGGGAACACAGTTCAGCCCATAACAGTGTGTCTGGGGTGGGGCCTGGGGAAATAGAACAGGACAGAAGCTTCATAAATAATTCGGAAGGTCAGTCTGGTTTGGAGATCATGGATCCAAATTGCCTTTAACCTTTCCAATTCTATTAAATGTAACAGGTTTTACTTTTTTGCAGCTATGAAAGCCAATGTTGGTGTTCTGTTTTTCATTATCTCGAGATTCAGGTTATGGCAAAATATCCTCATGAAAAATTTACTACAGCAGTTCTTGAATAATGTTTGGATCAACAATGTGTTTCATTCTAACACTGATGAGAAAAAAAAAATTGATTCCTGGCTGGGGCCACTGACTGTGTGGAATTTGCATGTTCTCCCCATGTCTACACAGGTCTTCTCCAGGTAATCTAGTTTCCTGCCATATCCCAAAGCTGTGCACATTAGATGAACTCGTGTGTCTAAACGGTCCCAGTGTGTGTGTGTTTGTGGGTGTGAGTACGCTCTGCAGTGGGATAGTGTTCTGGCCAGGGTTCCTTTCTGCCCTGTGCCCTGTGCTGCTGGCATAGACTCTGTCTACCTGTGAACCTGAAATGGAATAATGGGGCAAATAATTATGTTACTTGTTTTGATTAATCTTTCTTAAATGTATGTATAGCTCACATTTATTCCAATGTTTAGTATGAGAAATGTTTTGGTCTTCATTGAGAAATTTGGTAGTGTTTTTGTGACCAAAAATATGCCATAGGAATTTAACTCTTGTTTATGTCAACCAGCCTATGGTAAAATTGGTTTTGTTATACATCGTTTTGCTAGAATTTGCAGTTTCCAGGAACCTATTAATGTTATTAAGTGAGGACCTACTATATTTATTTACTCTATTATTATTATTCCAACAAAGCTTTGTTGGAAAACCAAGACTGATTATATTAGGGAGTTATTCTGTCAGAAAATACAATAAATCTGGTTTTGAGAAGAAAATAATTGGTAAGATCAAAGTTGTTTTTTTTAAGATATAGACCATAAAAGCCTGTACATACAACTCCCATATACACTTTTTGAGATTATCAAATGCCCTCCGTGTGACATATATTTGAAGAGCTTATTTTTTCAATTGCCATTGATTTGCTTTGTCATTTTGAAGTGATGTATGGAGGTGAGCAATTCCAAGCACCGCACATTGAGCTCAGCCATTCATAGAAAAGGGGACTCTGTGTCCTTCCTCAAGCTAGCTGGAGCCATTGTCCTCTCATGTATGCTTTATTTGAGAGTTTTTTCATTCACGGGTCCAGCAAATGTTTGCCTCCTCCATTGCTTATTCAAAGCAATTGAAAATTATAATTTCTTTCCATTAATCAGCATTATACCTAGATGCATGTTGTTTGAACAATGGAAAGGAGTAATGAGGCATGATGTTTACTCTGATGCTTTTGGTGGGAATGTTCATCTTAAGATGAAATGAACTGAAACCTAAAGCACTCTCCCAAGGAGCGCCTATTATACGTTACACTGAATTGGCTTTTTAGTTTTCTTCTCCCTCAGGAGAGGGGGTTTGCCCTACCCTCAAGTATGGCACAAGGGTAATGACAACTTGAATAGATGCTGTAAACTGGTACTTTTAATGTGCAATATAATCGAATGAGAATATAGTATCTATACTGATGGGGTCCCTGGTGCTTTAACGGCTTAAATTATGATTAGTAAGATCCAAATAAAGCTGACTTCCATTACATTAAACCACAGTTTTATACAATTTCCCTTGCTGCGGCACATCCATTTTTTTCTTTTGAATTATGCAGTGTTGTCTTAAATGGTTTAATGTTACTTTGGAATAGAATTCAAAAACTCCTAAGAGAAATTAGCATTTTTGGTAAAACAGATGCAAGCTCAATTTTTAGTGATATTTTTCAACAGACAGTTTCTTCCCATAGCTCTCACAGGAAAGAGCCCTTTAAAGAGCACCCTACAGCAAAGTTTCTAGCCCGTTAAATGGTACGGTGTGGGGAGCAGTCCAATGACTTGTACATGGAAAGATCGTTACCCTAATTGCTGTGAAGGATTTAGAAGCTGTATTTGCACTTTTCACATTGTCAAGGGTGCAAGGTGAAAAAGCAGTTTATGGATGGTAGTGAAGGGTGGGAGTTACTCTTAAAATAATGAATGCCTCATAATTCAGACCTAGTGAGGTGTGAGTGAAATATGTTGTTTCCTCCCTTTGTGAATAAAGATCATCAATTATTGTTGTGGACTAAGACACCTTTATTTGTGATCTAAAACCATTCAATGTAATACTCTCAAACTGTTAGTTTCCCTTTCCCTTTACTGGATTATTTATCATTTTCTTTAAAGTACATTCACTATAACTCTATGAGTAATAAATATCAAAAATGATTTTGTGTTGATGTTAGTAATACTATTATTAATGGCGTCAAGAGTTAGTATTTATTGAGTAGTTCTTTGTCACGTATTTTACATATAATTAAATTCAATCTTCACATGATAAAGTTGAAGGGGTTTAGGAAATTTGCTAAATGATCAATGGCCAGCAAGTGGCAGGACCAGGATTTGGACTCTAGTGTTTTCTGAAGCCACTATGCTTTATGACCTTTCTAGTGAATCTCTAGGAGAGAGCTACCTATTTCAGTACAAAACAAAGATAATTACCAATGAATTCTAGAAGAATTGTGTTATGTACTCTGGCCCTAAATGTAAGCATCAAGTACATTGGAAACACAATGACTTCCTGGTGTTCTGGGTTCTCTACCACACAGACAGAGTAATATCAACCTGGACAATGAAAAAATATTATTTTCCAGTAAGAAAATAGTATATGTTAAACTAGATAGATAGAATCTCTGCAGTCAGCTAACATAGGGTATCACACATAGTCATATATTTAAGCCATTATGAAATTAAGAAAACAGGAAAATATTTCAAAGAAAAAATATAACAATAAAAAATAGCTGACATTGAGCCTTGACTTTGTGCCAGATATTGTTCTAAATGCTTAGTGTGTTTTAACTCATTTTCTTCGCAATGACTCTAAGGTATTATGGAAGTAGCAACTAGCAACTAGAGGAACTAGAAACTAGAGAAACCATACCAGTAGTTTTAATAGAGAGCTTAGATAGCTTGCCTATGTGATAGGGCCAGGGTGGACACAAGCGGTGTAGACCGAGACCTCACAATTTTAGACAGTATACTACACTGCCTCAGAAAAAGGCAAACAAGCAACATATATTAACAGTATTTCTTATCACAAGGAAAGTAGGAATAAATTAAAACTATAAATAAGAAGAGCGAAGTGAGAGTTGGCTACTGAATTTAGTGTCCCAAGCCTTGTTGTGTATGTAGAGAAAGGAAACCAGTTCTTCTCTGGCTTTGTTAGGGATGCGAGTTTTCCTTGCTATGTGCTGTCTCCTGGATTAGTTGTACACAATAATCACTCTGGATGGCAATTATTGGTTTATATGTCTAGTTTGCTCACTATTCTGGTAAGAAGATTTTGTCATATTTATACATGTTTTTTGTAGGATCCCATCTGCTCACTTGCATCTCAGCACAATTTTGTCAAATAAATGAATGAATGATGAGTTTGAAAGCTGAATAGAGTGAGAAGGAGGAGTAAGGAAACAAGCATAATTTGAACCCAAGTCCAAAAGACAGGCCTCGTGGAAGCTAAGGACTGGTTGGAAGGATTTTGTACCTTGGTTAATTTCATGTAGTTAACTTTGGGTTGTAAACTGATGTATCAGTCAGGGTTCAGAGAAACCTCTGATAGAAACCATACCAGATATTTTTACAGAGAGAATTGAATATAAAAAAATTATTAACTAGATATTAAAAAGCTGAAAAGACCAAAAAGGTCTTGCTAAAGCAGCATGGTAGTAGCAAGTGCAGGAAATAACTATCTCTAAGACCACATTGGTTGTTTTAAAAGAGAGAATTTTGTGTAAGGAATAGTTACCTAGATTTTGCAGAACCAAAGAGTCAAACATGAAATCTAAAGTACTGCAGCGATAGCAGTTGCACGTAACAGCTGGGAGACTGCAGAGGAAGGGGTTAGAATTATGAAAACTTAGCAGGTTGGAAGAAGGGTGCCCTGGAGCTGAAACTCAGTCCTCTGAGCAGGGCCTGCATGTGATGCTAGATGTGTAACTTGAGAAAACTGCCAACTGTGATCAGCTGCCATAACCGGAGTGCATTGCTGCTGTTGGAAGAAAAGAGAGACAACACAGGAATTGGAAGGAAAAACAGAAAATATGAAGCAACCAGGAAGGAGTGAGTCCCTTTCTCTCTTTTCAACCTTGTAGCCTCTGTCTACTGGCAGAGCCTAGCAGGGAGTCACTGGCAAAGCAGAATTACAGAATCACAAATCAGTAGCACAAAATTCAGGACCTTTAGTGCAATATTATATGTGTATTTATGATAGAGTTTTATTTTTCTGCTTGTCATCAATTGGAGAAATTATCTCTCTTCCATTTTTCATCTTAGAGTTCTCTTGGAGTTTGATCTTAGCACCAGATTCTTGGGGTGGGCCTGTGTCCCAGGCTGGCCAACCACAACACTCTGTGTTTCTGCTATAGGGGGCTTATAGGCTAGCATCATTGCTGGGCTGTTTTCTAAGCATCTCAGGCACTCTTTTATCTGGGATCATTATTCGTAAGGATAAACAAAGCCTAGAACTGCCAATGGTCATGTGTGCCACCTCACAGGGAGAAGAGGCTGACATAGGAAAGTAGCGCTGTAACAGGAGAGAGGATGGCAGAATCAATGTATCATTTAAGCTTCTCTATCCACACATTTCTGAGAGGAGTCCCATTTCAAAATTTTCCACTTTCAAAATCTATAAAAAGTTTTCCCTATTCACACAGCAACGCCTTCTTTTTTTTTTTTTTTAAAGAAAAGTTTTGAGTTTCTGCCACTTGCCACTCCAGATCCTGCTAGTATGGTACTTAGGTACTTGAGACAGTGTTTAAAGTATTTGCTAAAAATGTATACCTTGTCTGGATCCTGGTTTGAATATACAGACTACAAAAAAAATTATCAGGGAAATTTGAACACTGTCTTGATATCTGATTCTGTAAAGAAAGGATTTATTGTTACTTTTTTTAAGCACGAAAATGGTGCTATGGTTATTTTTTAAATGAAAATATTAATACATACTAGAATATTTAAGGATCAAATATCATGATGCTTGGGACTTGCTTCAAAATAATACAAGGAGGAAGGTGGATAAATGGGTAGTTTAAATAAAAAGGATTGGTCATGAGTTGCTATTTTTTAAACTGGGGCTGATTATATGATTCTTTTGTATATGCTGGAATTTTACAAAGTAAAAGAATACATTAAAAATAATTATTTGTTGTAGGCACTATCTCAGAAAATGTGTGATCCATGATCATTACAAATACAGAGAATTCCAAAGTGCCCTTTCCATGCAACCAATGCAATCTCTTTAAGGAAAGGAACTGTGTCTTATTTGTCTTTGTTTTCTAGTGGTTTCTAGATCTGTCCATGGTGCATAGTAAGTATTTGAAAATTTTTATTAAATTAAGGTGATAAACTTACCATCATGGGAATAAAATTATTAAAATTACACAAGTAGATAACAGGGGAGGAGGGTAAAGAAGCTATTATACATTTACAAGTTTCAAGTTCATAGTTTCCCTACTATCCCATGCCATCTTTGGAGTGTGATAATACTAAAACTAGTATGATAGTGGTTTAGAGTATAGTAAAGGAGTAACCTTACCCAAACAGAGGTCTGGCTTTTGCCCTCAGGTCCTGGGAGATAATCTTTAAGCTTTTGGAATGTTCTCTTGGGGGCCTTGGGCCTTTTCAGATAGTCTGTGCTAACAATATGACTTATGGTGGAGACTTTGGGCCACATACATTAGCTTGACCTCCAGAGGGGTTGGAAAATAAGGTCAGCCAAAGGTCAGTCAACCATGTCTACATGATCAAGCCCAATAAAAACTCTGGACCCCAAGGCTTCTATGAGCTTCCCTGGTTGACAATACTCCTTGTATCCTTGCCGGGAGAAGTCAGTGTTGTTCGCATCTCCACTGGGAGAGGACAACTGGAAGCTTCATGTTTGGAGCTGCCGTGGACTCTGCCTCATGCACCTCCTCCCTTGGCTGATCTTAATCTGTCTCCTTTCACTGTAATAAACCATAACTGTGAATATAATAGCCTTCAGTGAGTTCTGTAAGTCCTTCTAGTGAATTCCTCAATCTGAGGGTGGTTTTGCAGACTCTGGAACTTGCAATTCGTGTCAGAAATGAGGGAGGTCTTGGGCACTCTCTAACTCTACCTTCTGACTACATAGTAGCTTAAAACATACATTCTGTGTTTGGGGGAATTTCTTACCTTATAGAACACATCTATTCATGTAGAAACCAGAATTTACTTCCTCAGTTTCTCTTGCAACTGCAGTGGAGGCATGTTGACAGAGGTTGATTTACCACAGAACTAACTAACACAATTCTACAGGCCTTGGACAAGGCTTTGGTTGGAGGGAGATGGCGTACCTAACAATGTAGTCATTGAAAATTTGCAAAAGTAGGAAATTTTATCTGTCATTGTTTAAATTACTGTATGTTTTCACCTCAACTGTTCCTTACTTCCTTTATGTTGGATGCCATTGGAGTAGCTGTGAACACTTTGGGGAACTGTTGAGAAGTTTAATTGAGGATACATCAAATGTGGTTTTAATAGAATATGTTTGTATGTATAATTAATTTATTGTTCTTCATTGCAGTGTAGAAATAGTTGCCAGGAATTTTCCTATGTTCCGTGGAGCCAACTCAGTTGGTAAATGACATAGGGTACAAGGCCAGAGGTTACACTGCCAAACAAATCAATTCTATGGACCTGACACTGGAAGTGTGGTGTTGTTACAAGAGAAATATTTGAAATTCTCAGAGACAAAAGTCAGCCTGTGGAAATTCTTCCATATTTTATAGTTCATATAAGAAAGAAACTTGTAGAAGTTTTCCCTAATTTAAAAGCAACCTAAAAATTTGCATGACATTACCAAAAAGGAGTTGTGAAATGGAAAGAAACTTTTAAAAACCATCAGTAATAAAAACCTCACAGATTTTAATTAACAATCCACAGAAAAGACAAAATTATCTTTCTATTCTTTGGATAGAAAGTCATATTACCAAATCATTTTCATATGAAGAGGCAATTAAAGAGTACATGTCCAGAGATGTAGAAAAAATTATCATACAGATAATTTAATAAAAACATTTTTTATTTTAAAGATTTGCTGTTACTTGTGCCATTTCTGTCTTCTTAAATTTTATAATTTCTTTTTTAGTCCTGAATATTTTCGTATCTCTTTTATATTTGTAATTTTGTAACCTTTTTCTTATAAAAGTCCCCCAAATTGTTTGTTTTAGAAAGAAAGTGAATGTAAAAGAAGTTCAATACAGAATATATCTTACTGATGAGAGTGGTAGGTTATGGTGGACAGACATCCAGTCTTTAGAGGCCACAGTGGTACAGACCCTGGGCTTAGTGCCTTTGGTACAAAACACTCTGCCTAAGTTAAGCTGTGGCAGTGTTGTGCCAGAGAACACAACACTACCCCAGTAGTGTGGTTTTGGTATTTTTCCTGGCTGCAAAGCTCTAAGCCTGATTCATTGGCCTTCCCAGAGACTCTGTAAGCACTCTAATATTCTTTAATGGATTCTGTTCTGCTTAATACCTAAATGAGAGGAGGTGGGTGTTACTATTTTCTATTAGAGAGATGCAGAATTTGTTAACAAGAGGGTTGCAAACAACAGAGCATCAAGGAAATGGATCTATGACAAGATTGGGCCAGGAAACAAGGAAGAGCGAGTTAATATCAGAGTCCAAGATTCTGGTCATGGTGAAACAATTAATTTTAACCTATGAGCATATGAATGATGTAGCCACTAAATACAGGCTTTGGAGGACCAAGAGACCCCTCATCATCAAATAATATGAAGGGCATGTGGAATACTAAGACTAAAGAGAGGATGTCTGGCTATGTTGCAGAGGTTTAGGAAAAATTAACATTGCTCAGCCTTAAATTCCCAACCGAGTCACGATCAGACATCAAGCTACTTTCTATGGATGTGCTAATAGAACATCTTTACCTTACAACTCTAGGGCTGAAATAGCGTGAAATAAAATCACTATTTAATTTTGGTTACTGAATTATATCATAATTGAATTCATAATATTATCAGGTTTCTCTGTCATCAAAATTGTGGCACTGAACAGGACACAGGAGACCCTGAGAGTGCCTTTTAACCCAAACCTTACTGATCCTCCTTGGCTAGTGGAATCACTCCTTCCTCTCCCAGATGGTGATGCTTTTCTCTTGTGCTTGAAGACACTGTAACTACTTCATCCAAAGCAATGACCTTGCCAGGCATTTCCCATTCTCCTTGTGCTCCTCCCCCTTTATTCTCATTGCCTCCAGCTTGTGACTAAACTTGTACCCCAGTATGCCCCACTGGGCATATTTTAATGTCAAATCTGGAAGAAAGCTCCAGACCAAAAGAATTGTAACATTTTCTAATCTGTAACAATAAAACCCTGGAGAATATATGTGGAAATGGATTCTAGAGGTGCTAGACAAAGTGAGAGAAGAAACCAATTTTAGATAAATTTGAACTTATTGCATTGGGGCACTTACCATATACTGTAGATGTAATGGATTATTCTAATCATATGAGAACAGTTCTGATTACTATCTTAGTTCAGGGAAACTTGGGACTTTGGTGACCTATCCTAAATAAACTCGAGGTGACACATATTTTTTGATATAATGCAGGAAAAGAAACTCAAAGAAGTAGAAATGTTGGAGTGACTTTTCATGTGCACTCACCCACTCTTTAACTATGTGCCTTTAGAAAGCCTGTGGGACATATCCTCTAAGGTATTGAAAAAATATATTATTCATATTGAAAAACATTATTAGTGACAGAAAACCAGACTATTTGAAAAGCAAGGTAGTGACTGTTCTCTGTTGTTCTGAGATAAAGGGCATTGCCATATCATTGACGTGCCACTGAAATGGGCTCTATGAGTTCAGTGGGAATGATGGATCCTAGACTGGCACATGGTGGTTATGGTTTCCATTATAGGCAGCAGAGGGAGAGTCATTGTGATACTGTGATTTATAATAAGAAATATATACTTTGGTCTTGGTTTCTGGCACAAAGCTCCTAAATCCCTTGTAATTTCCTGAGCAATAGTGATGCTGGGAGAATCTTTTGTTCTAATATTTGGTCTTTGACCCTGGTTTCTGACATAGAACTCCTAATCCCTAATCCTTGGGTTATAGGACCATATTTTGTTTTAATGAAGCAACTCTTGTTGGGATCCTAGATGGGGGTTGATCATCAGAAAGACCAAGCCATGATTATAAGCTTGGAACTTTTAGCCCTACCTCCCATTCTCTGGGGAGGGGAGAGGGGCTAGTTATTGACTTAATAATTAATCATATCTATGTGATGAAGTCTCCATAAAAATACCTAAACTATGGAGTTCAGAGAGCTTCTGGGTTGGTGATAAAGAACACATTCATGTGCTAGGAGAGCTGTGCATCCAGACTCCACAGGGACAGTAGATCCTGCACAGGGGACCCTTCTGAATCTTCCCTTGTATCTCTTCATATGGCTGCTCATTTGTATCCTTTAAAATGAATAGTACATAAACTGTTTTCCTGGCTGCTGTGAGCTGCTCTAGCAAATCAAAACTGAGAAGGGGGCTGTGGGAAACTCCAATTTATAGCCAAGTCAGATAGAGTTTGGGGGTTACCTGGGAACCTGCTACTTGGATTGGCATCTGAAGTGGGGGGCAGTCTTGTGGGACTGAATCCTTAACCTGTGGGGTCTGCTCTAACTCCAGCTAGTGTCAGAATTAAATTGAATTGAACACCTGTTGGTGTTCACTGGAGAACTACTTGATGCGTGGGGAAAACACTCCACATATCTGGTGTCAGAAGTATTCTGTGTTGAGTGTAAGAATAGGAAAAGCAGTTTTGTTATAATAAGAATAATATAATCTATAAGCATATTTGGAAGTAGTTAACTGATTGTGGGGTCATTGGGATTGAAATAGATAGGTAGCCTACTATAGTCTCATTCGAACTAGAAAACCAAAACCAACTAACCAAACTAAGAAACAAAGATTCTAAGTTTGGTAAAAAGAGGTTTGTCTTCAGATACCATGCTGAGATTCATGGGAATTCTTCAATTCCAAGAACTAAGTCAGTTAACAGAACCAGGCACTCTGAACAAAACACAACACAACAAAACAAAAATGGGATGCATAGTATACTTGAGGAGCTTACTTATGTCTTCCACCTAACCTTCCCCAAACTTGTACTCGTTTAAAAGGACAACTGTGTCCAGTGCCTTGGAACTGACTTTAAGCCAATACTAATCAATGGAAACTTCACTTAACTTACCTCTTTGGCCATTCAAAAGGCACATTGGTCTTGAAAAATGTGACACAATTTCATCAGTTTATTAAGCTAGTGACTAATTTTCAGTTGCTGTTCCAGATGTTATTTCTTTATTGGAACAAATTAACACAGTCTCTGGCATCTACTATAAAGCTCTTGCTTTTTATCTGTTCCAGTATACAGAGAACAACAGAAGCAGTTTTCTTTTATCTTACGGGGAAACCAATACATTTTCCTCATCTTATCTCAGGGCCCTGTTAACTCTTTAGATTCATGAAAAAAATGTAGTCTTCAGGCATCCTGATATTCTATTCCACAAAACATCATTTATTCTGCTACATTGATGCTGTCATGCTGAAAGGACTAGGGGATCAGGCAAGGGCAAGTCTTCCAGTGCCTTAGTGGGCAGTGCCAGAAGGAGGCAGGTAAGTTGCATGAAAATATGTGGGCCTCCAGCTCCATTTACTTTTTTTTTAATCAGTCTATTTTTTTAATTTCAAAATTTTACAGGGGTACAAACGTTTAGATTACATATATTGCCTTTGCACTGCTGAAGTCAGAGCCACAAGTGTGCCCATCCCAGACAGTGAGCACTGCACCCATTAGGTGTGCATTTACCCATCCCCTCCTCCCCCCTCCCACCTGCCCAACACAATGAATGTTACTTCCATATGTGTATGTAAGTATTGATCAATTAGACCAATTTGATAGTGAGTACATGTGGTGCTTGTTTCTCCATTCTTGTGATACTTCATTTAGAAGAATGGCTCCAGCACCATCCAGGATAATGCAAGAGGTATTAGTTCACCATTTTTTTTTGTGGCTGAGTAGTATTCCATGGTATACATATGCCACATTTTATTAATCCATTCCCGTATTGATGGGCACTTGGGTTGTTTCCGCATCTTTGCAATTGTGAATTATGCTGCTATAAACATTTGAGTGCAAATGTCTTTATTATAGAGTGAATTGTTTTCCTTTGGTTAGGTACCCAGTTGTGGGATTGCTGGATCAAATGAATGGTAGTTCTACTTTTAGTTCTTTGATGTATCTCCATATTACTTTCCACAGAGGTTGTACTAGTTTGCAGTCCCACCAGCAGTGTATGAGTGTTCCTGTCTCTCCACTCCATTTACTTTTTAGTGGATTTTCTATTAAGGCACTTGCCAAGATATTCTCTTCAAAATGAAAGACATTAAGATACACGGTACTACAGATATCAAAAATTAAGCTCAGAAAGGTTAAGGTGGGGCAAGAGGGCTGATTAGAGACATAGGTCGCCAGATCATCTCAGAAAAAGGAAAAGTTTTAGATGAAGAAAAACATAGCTCAGGTGCCAGAACTTACTGGAGATTCCTTGGGAAGAAGTTGCAGAGCAGAGCAAGAAAGAGCAAGATTTCAGCAAGAGATCAACCCACAAGAAACTGAGTCCTGTTGAAAGGGTAGGTGGGGGTTTTGTTTCTCTTTCCCTCACAACTCTGGTAGTCACAGGCTCCTGAGCTTCTGGAGAACTTTTCTGTCCTCACAAGCCAAAAAGCTGCCACTGCCAGAGAATAGGGAGCCTCTTGAAAACAAAGCACTGGGCTGCCAGCCCCCTCGGGGTTGCTCCCCATGACCACAGACCAGAGTGAAGATGGTGGGTGCCATACTGATTCTCCACCCACTGCATACCTTTGTTCTCCACAGGGAGTTTCAGCCCTTCCATCTTCATGTCACTGGTTCCAACACAATCATTTCCTAACTCCTGCCCAGAGTGTGGTGGCCATGGGGACCAGTGAGTCCCGGGGAAACTGTGTGATTCCAGAGCTTGAACATTGCAGGTGGGCTGCCTTCTGGGGAGAGCGACAAAGATGACCAGAGCGCCAGCTCTCTTACATTCAGACTCTTTCCCTTACCTTCCCCTCCCCCATCCACTGCTGCTGACTGGCACAGGTTCCCCAAGGGATGATTGAGCCAGGGCTCTCAGGAGTGACTGCAACAACTATGTTGGTGCAGCCACCACACTGAGGCTGCCACAGAGATTCGGCTCACACTCTTATTCTTAAAGACCTGCCTCAGACCAAGAGTGCTCAAGCTCTGAGCTCCCTGTCTGTCAGCTCTCCCCAGTGCTGCTCACCTGGTTGCTCCAGCAGATAAGGCCATACCCCAAAGTGAAGGAACATTAGGCTTACTTGAGCACTCCATGGGCAACTCAGGACCAGCACCCTTCTCCTTGGCGTGGTCAAGGATTGAACTTGGTGGACCAGGGGGCAGGCATGCAGGCCAGATCTTGCACCCCCAGGGCTTGATTGTGTTGCTAAAGGGCATGGAGGGGAGATTTATGACTAATCTTGGGAGGCAAGGGAGCCCACATGAGCAGAACTGAAAGGAGAGTGCAGTGCAGTTCTGAGCCACAGCACACTGTGGAGCACCCCTCACCCCATAGGAAAGCCATTCTTTCAGTCTGCGGTGAGACCCCGGACAGGGAAGCTCCCAGCCTAAAGTGCCATTGCTGGTGAGCTCAGCTAGTTTGGGCTGCTGCTGCTTGTGACCAAATTCCTGAAGGAGACCTGGGTGAAAGGGGAAGGGGCAGAGGCTTGGAACCTCCTCACAGCCAGTCTGTGAATCCCAGATGCCCTGCCCCCCACCCCCCTCACCAATGAACAGACTTTCTGGCTTGGTGGGGCTCCTCTTTGGTGGCTTTCCCCAGTGGCCTGGGAGTAGATCTTTGAGTCCTCCTGAGACAGCTCTTGTGCCCACCTTTGTGTAGCCTGAGGGCAGGCTTTTCTGACCCAGCCTTTACCAGCTTTGTTCCTCCACCTGCCTTTGCTGTCATGGAGAATAAGGGGTCCCCTGGGAGCTCCAGGGCCCTGCTCACTACCTGGGGTATCTGAATGCTTCTCCTGATGGACTAGCGCCAGTCACAGGGCCCAAAAAATACCACTTCAGCTGGCTCTTTCCTCCAAGTGCTGCCTACTGACAAGGAGGACAACTTGTATAGTCCATTACAGCATTTACTGATTCAATCATTTAAGGCTTCACTGACTCTTACCCACAAGTACCACCTAGTGTCTCAGAGATCAAACTGGGCACCCCAGTATGATTCCCACTATTGAGAAGACCACATTACTGTGGAAAAAGCAAGAATTTCAAAGACCTCCATCTTCCTTTGTCAATGAAAGACAGGGAATCTGCCCATGCACAGAGTATACCACCACTATAACCTACAAATAACTAGCAATTAAGAAAACCACCACACTAAGGATATCTATAACCAAGATATCTATCCAGAACCTAGATCTCCATCAAAGTACCCCCAAACAAAGCTAAATGTCCATACCCAAGATATGCTATAGACAAAACACTGAGAGTGAGGGGGAAAAAAACCCCCATACATACAAAAGAAATTCCATAAATAAAAAGCAAAAGCTTCTTAAGAAAAGAAGGAATCAGTGAAAGAACTCTGTAAATATGAAAAATCAGAGTGAAAGGGCACCCCCAAAGAAGCACACCAGCTCCCTAGCAATGAATCCCAACTAAAACAAGAGTACTGAAATGACAGATAAAGAATTCCAAATATGGATTATAAGAAAGCTCAATAAGTTTTAAGAGAAAATGAAACACCAACTCAAAAAAAAATTCAAAAAATGAATGAAAAATTTCCTAAAGTGATAGATATATTAAAAAATCCAAATAGAACTTCTGAAAATGAAAAATTCATTTAAAGAAATATAAAACACAACGGAATATTTTAAGAATAGACTAGACCAAGCAGAAGAAATAATTTCAGAGCTCGAAGACAACTCTTTCAAATTAACACAGTAAGTCAAAAATAAAGAACAAAGAATCAAGAGGAATGAACAAAGTCTATGAGAAATATAGGATAAGGTAAAATGGCTAAATATAAGAATCATAGGCATCCCTGAAGGTAAAGAAGAAAAAGCATAAGGCCTAGAAAAGCTATTTAGAGAAATAATTGAGGAAAACTTCCCTGATTTTTACTAGAGATTTAGACATCAAGATACAAGAATCTCAATGAACACCTGGGAGATTTCAAAAGAAGGAATCACCAAGGCATATACTCTTCAGACTGGCCAAAGTCAAGATGAAGGAGGAAGTCCTACAAGCTGTGAGGTGAAAACATAAGGTAACTTACAAAGGAAAACCCATCAGACTAAAAGCAAACTTATCACAAGAAACCTTACAAAACAGAAAGAAATGGGCCCTTTCTTTAGCCTCCTTAAACAGAATAACTGCCAGGCAAGAATTTTGTATCCTGATAAACTAAGTTTCATAAATTGAGGAGAAATGAAGTCCTTCCCAGATAAGCAAACACTAAGGAAATTTGTCACTACTAGGCCTGCCCTACGGGAAATACTCAAAAGTGCACTATACATGTGACAGCATAATAGATACCAACCACTGTAAAAATGTCAGAAAGTTATAGCTCATAACTTTTATAAAACAATAGCACAAGTGGGAAAACAAAATAAGGTATCATCTAACATGTTGAACAGAACAGTAACTCACATATCAACACTAAACTCACTGAGAAGGGTCCGATTGCCCCATTTAAAAGACATGGACTGGCTGAGTGGATAAAAAAACACAATGCACTATTTCTTGTTTCTAAGAAACACATCTAGACCACAAGAACTCACACAGACTCAAGGTAATAGGATGGAAAAAATATTTCATGCAAATGGAAACCCAAAATGAGAAGGTGTAGCCATTCTCATATCAGATAAAATAGATTTTAAATTAACAATGGTAAAAAAAGACAAAGATGGTCATTATGGTCATAATGGTAAAGGGAGCAATTAAACAAGAAGACATAACAGTCCTAAATATGTAAGTACCTAACACCCAAGCTCCCAGTTTTATAAAGCAAATTCTTCTAGATCTAAACAAATAAATAAAGAGTAGCATCTTAGTAGTCAGGGACTCAACACTCCACTGACAGAACTGGACAAATTATTGAAATAGAAAATGAATAAAGAAACACTGGACTTAAACAGAATTCTAGAACAAATGGACCTAACAGACATTTACAGAGCATTCTGCCCCAAAACTATTGAATATGCATTTTCTCATCAGCACATGGGACATTCTCCAAAATTGATCACATCTTAGCCCTGAAAACAAGTCTCAGAAAATTTAAAAAAGTCAAAATTGTACCATGCATCTTCTCAGGCCACAATGGAATAAAACTAGAAATCAATTCTGAGAGAAACACTCAAATCTACACAAAATGATAGAAATTAAACAATCTGCTGCTGAATGATCCTTGGGCCAATGATGAAATTAAGAAGGAAGTGAAAAGGTTCCTTGAACTGAATGATAAAGGGGACACAAGCTTTCACAATCTATAAGGTATAGCAAAAGCAACCTTAAGGGAAACTTCATAACCTTGAACGCTTATATCAAAAAGACAGAAAGATAACAAATTAACAATCTAAAGTCAAATCTCACAGACCTAGAAAAAGAAGAACAAACCAAACCCAAAGCCAGCAGAGAAAAAGAAATAACAAACTCAGAGCAGAACTAATTGAAATGGAAAGGAAACCAAACCAAACAAACAAACAAAAACCAAAAAAAAAAAAAAAAAAAAAAAAAAAAAAAAAAAAAAAAAAAAAAAAAAAAAAAAAAAAATCAATGAAAGAAAAAGCTGTTTCTTTGAAAAGATAAACAAAATCAATAGGCCACTAGCCAGGTTAACCAGAAATACCAGAAATAGAAGAGAAATGACTCAAATACCCTCACTGAGAAACAAAAAAGGACATATTACAACTGTGACTACAGAAATGCAAAATATCATCCAGGACTACTACAAAAACCTCTATGCACACAAACTAGAAAACATATTGGAAATGGATAAATTCATGGAAACACACACCTTTCAAGCCTGAATGAGGAAGAAATAGGAACTCTGAACAGACCAATAATGAGTAGCAAGATTGAAACAGTAATAAAAAATCTCCCAACAAAAAAAAGCCCTGGACTGTATGGATTCACAGCTGAATTCTACCAGACTTACAAAGAAGAACTGGTACCTATCCTATGGAAATTATTCCATAACATCCAGAAGTGGGAAATCCACCTTAACTCATTCTATAAATCCAGTGTCACTCTCATATCAAAGCTGGGAAAGGACGCAATAAAGACGGAAAACTACAGACCAGTATCTCTTATGGACATAGATACAAAAATCCTCAACAAAATAGTAGCAAACTGAATTCAATGGCACATCAAAAAGATAATCCACCATGATCAGGTGGGTTTCATCCCAGGGATGCAAGAATGGTTTAATGTATGTAAATGAATAAACGTGATTCACTATATAAATAGAAAAGAAAACAAAGACCACATGATCATATCGATAGATGCAGAAAAAGCATTTGATAAAATCCAGCACTCTTTCATGATAAAAATCCTCAACAAACTAGACATAGAAAGAACATGCCTCAAAATTATAAAAGCCGTGTATGACAAACCCACAGCCAACATCATACTGAATGGGGAAAAGTTGAAAGCCTTCCTCCTAAGATCTGGGACAAGACAATAGTGCCCACTGTCACCACTTCTATTCAGCATAGTACTGGAAGTCTTAGCCAGAGCAGGCAAGAGAAAGAAATAAAGAGCATCCAAATTGGTAATGAGGAGGGCAAATTATTCCTATTTGTATCTAGAAAACTCACCAAAAGACCCCTGGAATTGATGATAAATAAATTCAGCAAATTCTCAGCTTAGAAAATCAATATACACAAACAGTAGCATTCCTATATGCTAATAACAGTAAAGCAGAGAGTCAAATAAAGGACTCAATACCATTCACAATAGCTACAAAGAAAATAAAATATCTAGGGATATATTTAACAAAGAATGTTAAAGACTTCTATAAGGAGAACTACAGAGCACTGATGAAAGAAATCACAGATGACACAAACAAATGGAAAAACAACTCCTGCTCATGGATTGGTAGAATCAACATCATTAAAATGTCCATACTACCCAAAGTGACTTACAGATCCAACACAGTCCCCATCAAAATGCCAGCATCGTATTTCACAGATGTAGAAAAAATACCCCCAAACTTCATTAAGAAGCAAAAAAGAGCCTGAATAGCCAAAGCAATCTCAAATAAAAAGAAAAAACAATCTGGAGGCATCACCTTACATGACTTCAAATTATACTACAGGGCTATAATAACCAAAACAGCATGGTACTGGTATAATTATAGAGATATATTCCAATGGAACAGAATAGAGAACCCAGAAATAAAACCGTGTGCCCACAATCAACTAATCTTTGACAAAGCAGACAACATACACTGGTGAAAGGAAGCCCTAATCAATAAATGGTGCCAGAAAAATTGAATAGCCACATGCAGAAGAATGAAACAGGATCCTTATCTCTTGCCACATACGAAAATTAATTCATGATGTATTAAAGACTTAAATGTAGGCATGAAACCATAAAAATTCTAGAAGAAAATGTAGGAAAAAGTCTTTTAGACATCAGCCTAGGCAAAGAATTTATGACTAAGACCCCAAAGGCAAATATAACAACAATAGAAATAAACAAATGGGACTTAATTAAGTTAAAAACCTTCCGTACAACAAAGGAAATGATCAACAGAGTGAATAAACAACCTATAGAACAGGAGAAAATATTCACAAACTATACATCTGACAAGGGACTGATATCCAGAATCTACAAAGAACTCAAACAAATCAGCAAGAAGAAAACAAACAACCCCATCAAAGAGTGGATAAAAGACCTGAATGGAAATTTTTTGAAAGAAAATAGCAAATGGCCAACAAATACATGAAAAAATGCTCGACATCACTAATTATCAAGGAAATGCAAATTAAAACTGCAATTAGATATCACCTTACCCCTATCAGAATGGCC
Organism: Indri indri; assembly: GCA_004363605.1. Classification (NCBI taxonomy): domain Eukaryota; kingdom Metazoa; phylum Chordata; class Mammalia; order Primates; family Indriidae; genus Indri; species Indri indri. The sequence continues at coordinate 93,200 of RJWJ010002510.1, forward strand.
CATTATTAAAATCCGCAACTAAAGGACACGGGGAGCACTGTAGGGGGGGAAGGGCATGCCTTTAACCTGCACTTGGGTGAGGCGAAGATGTGAAGTGTAACCGTAATGTTTGTACCCTCACAATACCCTGAAATAAAAAAAGCAGAAATCAAAAAACAATAGATGCTGTCTTGGATGTGGAGAGAAAGGGATGCTTACACACTGTTGTTGGGACTGCAGATTAGTACAACCTCTATGGAAAACAGTATAGAGATTCCTCAAAGAAATAAATGTAGACCTACCATTCAATTTAGCAATCCCACTGCTCGGTATCTACCCAAAGGAAATGAAATCATCATATCAAAAAGATACCTGCACTCGAATATTTATTGCAACACAGTTCACAATTGCAAAGATGTGGAATCAACCTACATATTCCTGAGTGGATAAAGAAAATGTGTTATTTACACACCATGGGGTCCTATTCAGCCATAAAAAGGAATGAAATGTCATTTGCAGCATCGTGGAGGGAACTGGAGACCGTTATCCTAAGTAAAGTATCTCAGGAATGGGAAACCAAGCACCAAATGTTCTCACTAATAAGTGGGAACTAATAGAAGGGAACACACAGGCACAAAGTGATATAAAGGACATGAGAAACCAAGGAGCGGAGTGGGCTGGAGGATGGGTGTGGGATAAAAACTTACCTATTGGGTACAATGAATGCTCTTCTGGTGATGGGCATCCCAAAAACCCTGACTTAACCATTATACAAGATATCCTTATAACAAAAACACTTGCACCCCTTTAATTAATATCTTGAAATAATAAAATAAAAGACAACTTGGGCACTTTATGTGCCATATTGCTAACAAAGAGGCACAAGTTGGGTAGGCCTATTTGGATATTGGAGAACTGCATGCCACATTTGGGAGTGAGACTCTGAATAATTCACACTGTCACTCAAAACACTGCCAGCTTTGAACGGGTCCTAGATCAAGGGAAGGATCTCCAGCTGAGCCAGGCTACAGTGTAATTTATTCTACTTGTTGGTTTTTATGACTTAGTGCATACAGCGGTACTTGAAGTATGTATAGTACATTGCATAGCTTATGGAAATCACTGCTAGAATAATCACGGCAGATATTCCTAGAGTTTTGGAGTAAAGCCATGACTTCTTTGACAAGTAACTATTCTCTTCTTGCTAATAGGTCCTGGTAGAGTTTAAACAGTTGATCATTGGCCATGCTTGAGCTGCACATTATTATGCATTTGGATAACTCGGTGAGTCAAGCCACCCAGAAGCAAATTAGGCATGCCATGCAGCATTTGATTATCAAGTGGAAATAGTATATATGTAGGGTGAGTATATAATTTATCATCCAAACCAGGATACTTTTGAAAGTAAAAGAGGCACTGCTAATAATTATACTGGAACATCTGGAATAAGTTGGTACTTTCCCTAGCAAATCAAGAATATGCTTCAATGTGATATAGGGTAAATTCTATTGGAAAGTAGCTCACATTCTTAACAGTATCTCCCCACTTGGCTGACACTCCTCCATCTTCCTATGCCAGTGGCCTTTTTTCCCTGCGACTTTTGACTGAAAAGGCAAAAACTAAAAGTATATTCACTAATACTATGCAGGTACCAGCTGAAAGTGGACTGTTGTAGCAGTATAATCCCACTCTGGGGAGGCTCTGAGGACGGGGGCAAAGGGAAATCCTCCCAGTGTATAACAAGCTGAATATCATGCTTCAAGTTCAATTTGTCTAGGTCTAGAAGGACAAATTCTTGAGGTGTGCATTTATAGTGTTCATGGGGAGGTGCCAATGATTTGGCTCAAAAATCCAGGGGCTGTGAGTGGACAGACAGGAGGATTTCTATAAAGGTTGTCTCGGAGAAAAATATGTAGATGATTCTTTCAGAATAGGTAGTGTGAGAGTATTTGAGCACCCAGCAAATACCATCCTTTAGAGAGGAGGCTCTTGACAGGTACGCATGATGACCATTTTGTCCCCAACTGTTTCCCAGCCACACCAGTGCTTGCTCAATGAGCTATTAAATAAAGTAGCCATGGTGGCAGACTATGGTGGAATCCCTTAGGGCCTATTTGAGTAGCGTCATGTTGAATGCTCAATTTTTTAGTAGCAGAGAACAATCTTTGTTCATGGGGGACGATTGTTCTGAAAATACTTGGAAATTTTGTGTGAACTAATTTCCCTCTATTTCTCCCTATAGTTCCCTTGCTATTTTACCTGTTTAATTTCACTATCATTAGTGGCAGTGGTTGACTCCTCTACTTTGTCCATTTGTTACAGACGATTAGGATATGGTGACCATTGGTCCTGGACTTGGAGCTGGATGCAGCGACCAGTGACTTGCTAGGTTGTCCCTCTTTCTGGGAGATAGCGAGTGCATTTTCATTTTTAAAAACAGTAATTGCATTATGGTAGACATAAACATTTGTTGTGTGGCTACTACTGCTTGGAAGTTTAGCCATGGGAAAATGGAGTATATTGAAGCTATGCAGAGTCTGAAATGAACATCTGTCTTGTTTATGGTCTTCCCAGTCCCTTCTGAATATCCTTCTTAAAATCTCTCATCTCGTATCATTTTAAGGTAGAAAACAGAAACGCTTTCCTACTTTCCATTAGAGCCAGAATGCAGATGGAGGGAATCCACTTGGGTCTCAGTTCAGAAGAGAGTGACACGAAGAGGTCATACCGTAGGAAATTAAATCTTGTGAGGGCAATGGAGAGACAATGAGCTTTCAGAAGTCACAGAAGCAAGTTGTCTGGGGTTATAGCCCCACACTCTGGATGGGCAGTGTAATTCGGGCTGTGGTGGTAGCAGTGGGACCTTTACTGGAGCATTCTATGGGTATAATTTGACTATTCTTCCTGGCTGTGTGGTCTGCAAGCTAGATTTCCTCAGACTTCCCTGATATTTTATGAGTGGCCTTATGACCTTTAATACATTCTTTTCTTAAATATGTTGGATGGAATGGGCTCTGTTGTTTACAGTTAAAATCTATTCCTGATACATGGATATTTGAAGTCAGCAAAGGGGAGAAGAGAGGCATTAATCTAGTCAGCCATCATAGAAGTGATTTTTTTTTTTAAAGCAGCCTACCCAGTATTAAAAATATTGAGCAGTCTCACTGAAATCCCAACTCATGCAATTAGAATTCTTTCTTTCTCAGCAAGAAGGTATGAAAATTTGCCCTAGTTTAAGAAAATCTCATACACAAAATCAAAATTTACAAAATGGATATATTAAAGGATATTTATTTTTTCAATTTATTGAAGGATTCACCATATAGAAGGATTTATTATATATTTTACTTAAGTAGCCAATTCCCCAGTTATTTACTACATCGTCATTTATTATAAAATTCTAGCTTTACAGACCAGAATTTTCAAGACGATATCTGGCTACGTAAATAGAGATTTAAATATGAGAATTTAAATACTTCATTGGGAAGTTGTGAAATTATTAGTCCCCAAGGGCTAACAAAGGATTTTAAAGAGCACTTTCAAAATTGGAATGCTTCTTTAAAAATACCAACATTATGAAGAATGTATGCTATTGAGGAATAAGTTTATTATGTAGAGTTCTTAAATGAAGACAATAAAATACATATCTAACTAAAAAATTCAGTCGTACAAAACAGCATGCTGTTCAGTTTTTGAATGTCTTTATGTTAAGGTGGCTAGCTATTGATTTTGTATAGTCACTACAATCCATTTTGTAGTTACCTTTTCTGCTGTAAATTTAAAAATAAAATCTCTTTTTAGGACCTAAAGATACTAAACAGTGGGTTTTACAGCAGTAATAGTGCAATGGCTATGCTTGCATAAGATGTGTGTGTGTGTGTGTGTGTGTGTGTGTGTGTGTGTGTTCGTGTGTGTACTATACCATACTGAATTTATAAAAACCCATAAATCCCTTCTGGGTTCAGAAGTTCACAGCTGATGTGGAACACCTATTAGACATTTAAGAGCAACATAAAAAGACTATCTCTGGAAAGTTGTGTTTATGCTTGGAATAGATATCCTCCTCCCAGGCAAGTTAAAGCCCATTAAAAGGATTTCAACCCTTGTGAGTTGTTAACTTGCCCATTACAAAGCTGGTCTTAGAGCTATAACATGGGTAGTGGTCTCTTTACTGAAAATTTGGCTTTGTAATAACTACAGGAGCAGAGCTCGGGTATTTAACATGACAACACAGATGGAGAATAATTTAAAAAAGAAAAGATTTAGCTTATCTTGCTACACGTAGCTGAAAAATATATCTGAGCTACATCTTTTAAAGCTTTTCAGAGAGGACTAGATTTCATATTATGTAATAAGCTCTGGTATTTCAGTTCTGTATTCCAAGCAAAGAATTAGGTCATTTTATAGCCCAGGAAGATTTTTTTCATAAATGGGTTCTCATGAATTATTGGCTCAAGTAATTTTAGACTACACTTTATAAAGATTTACCATATTTGAACGGCAACAGTAAATGGCTTATTCAATATATTTTAATTATTAGCATTTCAAGTGCTATTCAAACCATCAAAATCCTGACCCTAAGAATGCCTTTTCTCAGTTAATGATGTCCTAAATGGCTTTAATTAATTAGCTGCCTCAAAGTAACCAAAGGTTAGTGGAAAGGTTTTAAGGAAGAGTTGAAACACAAACACTGGATTTTATTGGTGAGGAGAAATTGGAATGGAGGTTGTCAAATTTTAGTCTATTTTAGTCTGATTTTTTTTCCTTCAGATGAGGTCTGACTCTGTTGCCTAGGCTGGAATGATGTGATCATAGCTCACTGTAACCTCAGATTCTTGGGCTTAAGTGATCCTTCTTGCCTCAGCTTCCCAAGTAGCTGTAAATACAGGAGCATACCGGCATAACTGGCTAATTTTTAAATTTTTTGTAGAGACAGGGTTTTGCTACATTGCCCAGGCTGGTCTTGAATTCCTGGGCTCAAGTGTCCCTCCTGCGTCAGCCTCCCAGAGTTCTGGGATTACAGGCATTAGCCACCATACCTTCTCCAGCCTAGTCTGATTTTGATGACATCAAAATATGAGTGTGGAAATTAGTGGTTTTGCATTTATGCTATTTGATCAGCTGAAGAAGAAACTAGTTCAATCTGAAAGATTACATATTTTTATCTACAGTCTATAGATATGGATGTAACTATAGTAACTATTGGCTGGGCGCGGTGGCTCATGCCTGTAATCCTAGCACTCTGGGAGGCCGAGGCGGGCGGATTGTTTGAGCTCAGGAGTTCGAAACCAGCCTGAGCAAGAGCGAGACCCCGTCTCTACCAAAAATAGAAAGAAATTAATCAGACAACTAAAAATATATAGAAAAAATTAGCCGGGCATAGTGGTGCATGCTTGTAGTCCCAGCTACTCAGGAGGCTGAGGCAGAAGGATTGCTTGAGCCCAGGAGTTTGAGGTTGCTGTGAGCTAGGCTGATGCCACGGCACTCTAGCCTGGGCAAAAGAGTGAGACTCTCTCAAAACAAAACAAAACAAAAAAAGTAACTATTAACTCAAATAATCCTAGTATATTTAGATCATTTTATTTTTGAGATGCTCCAAGATGTGTTTCATTTTATATACTGCCTGATGTTTCCATGAATGCCCCGTGTTTTTTCTTATGGTACAAATTGCCTTCTACAGGCATACCTCAGAGATATTGCGGGCTCAATTCCAGACCACCACAATAAAGTAAATATCAAAATTAAGTGAGCCACACAAATATTTTGGTTTCCCACTGCATATAAAAATTATGTTTACACCATACTGTGGTCTATTAAGGGTGCAATAGCATTATGTCTACAAAAGCAATGTACATACCTTAATTAACATGTACTTTCTTGTTAAAAAATGCTAACCATCATCTGAGCCTTTAGCAAGTTGTAATCTTTTTGCTGCTGGAGTGCCTTGCCTCAGTGTTGATGGCTGCTGACTGATGAGGGTGGTGGTTGCTAAAGGTTGAGGGTCTGTGGCAATTTCTTTAAATAAGACAACACTGAAGTTTGCCCCATTGATTGAATTTCCTTTCAAGAGAGATTTCTCTGTAGCATGCAATGCTGTTTGATAAGATTTTACCCACAGTAGAACTTCTTTGAAAAATGGAGTCAATCCTCTCAAAACCTGGCACTGCTATATAAACTAAGTTTATGTAATATTCTAAATCCATTGTTGTCATTTCATCAATGTTCATAGCATCTTCATCGGGAGTATATTCCATCTCAACACAACACTTTCTTTGATCATCCACAAAAAGCAGCTCCTCATCTGTTAAAGTTTTATCCTGAGATTGCAGCAATTCAGTTATGTTATCAGGCTCCACTTCTAATTCTAGTTCTCTTGCTATTTCTACCATGTATATGATTATTTCTTCCTCTACTGAAGCCTTGAACCCCTCACAGTCATCCATGAGGGTTGGAATCAACTTCTTCCAAACTCCTGTTAATGTTGATATTTTGACCTCCTCCTATGAATCACGAATGTTCTTAATGGCATCTAGAAAGGTGAGTCCTTTCCAGAAGCTTTTCAATTTACTTTGCCCAGGTCCCTAAGAGGAATCACTATGTATGGTAGCTATAGCATTACAAAATGTATTTTTTTAAAAAGTAAGACTTGAAAATAGAAATTACTCCCTGACCCACGGACTGCAGAATGGATGTTGTGAGCAGGCATGAAAACAACATGAATCTCCTTATACGTCTCCATCAGAGCGCTAAGGGGATCAGGTGCTTAGTCAGCAGTAATATTTTGAAAGGGAGCTTTTTTTTTTTTTCTGTAGTAGTTGGTCTCAACAATAGGCTTAAAATATTTGGTAAACTATGCCGTGAACAGATGTGCCGTCATCCAGGTTTTGTCATTCCATTTATAGAACACAGGCAGAGTACAGTTAGCACAATTCTTAAGAGCCCTAGGATTTTTGGAATGGTAACAGAACATTGGCTTCCAATTAAAGTCACTAGCTGCATTAGCCCCTAGTGAGCCTGTCCTTTTAAGCTTT